>JBCAUA010083288.1:0-10701 GCA_038406235.1 Peronia verruculata | reverse complement strand
TATATATATCTTTCACAGTTTATTGTTTTATAAACAAAGTACACACAGGAAATTTCAGTAGGAAAAGCAGAAAACAAACCTTTCTTTTCCTGTTTTCTTTTGACAGATGCAGCCGACACAGACAAGGATACAGCTGGAGAAAACACAAAGGATCACTCAGAGTTGTAACGATAACTAACGCTTAGCTGTCATCATCATCATCATCTACAGTCATCGTCATATTTATCATCATTCTGTGTGGATGTGTGTGGTATCCTGACCTGGTCATCATTCCTCAAGCCAGCGCTGGCAGCACCGTGAGCCATGGACAGCACCGCGAGCTGTGAACACGGTGTCGGTGGTATCTCAGCTGGCTCATTCGCTGAGTGTCAAAATGTCTTTAATATCTGGACAGAAATTTGAATATTTCTTCTCGTCTACAAATAGCTCATCTACCTACTATAAAAAATATACTTACATCTCAGTGGATAAGAGAGAATCTGTGAAAGGTTTAGACTGCAGAACAAAAATATTCACTGCTCTTATTTTGTAAGAAGCATGATTTTTTTTTTTTTTTTGTTCTAAGTATATGAATTCTGGTGGTTTCTTACCGTTGGACATTTTACATTTTGTAAAGTAACCTTCACATTAGGTAACACAATGAGGTTTTCATCTCGTGCACCCATCATCAAATGTTTTTAAAAAATGGCATTTTATCATGTCCCAAGGTCAATCCATTTATTTGTTCGTGTTATAACAGACAGAGCTATGAAACTGCATGGATATTTCAGTCAACTCCTGCCATGCTGCTGCAGCATCAGATATAGCCTAAGTATTTTCATTAGTTGAGAATTCAGCGCTGCTAGCCCTTACCAGCTTATTGATTTTTGGGGTCAGTCTTGACGCCATTAAGGTTTTTTGGGTTAATTATGATGCCACTGTGATTTTTGGGGTTTGTTACTACATCAAGGTTGCAGTTGCAAATACTGAGATTTTCTTATGATTTGTGTAATATAGGAAAAAAATTTGATCATTATCTTATTACTTGTCGTATCCTTGCTGAATATGTAGCTTCATGGATGTAAATTAACACTAAGATTGCCAAGTTTGCAGCTAGGCCTGCATGCAATTCCTAAAGGCAAAAAGAATTCCACAGTACTTTTTATATATAACATATATGTTTTATAGTCACTGACTCATGGCTGATTTATGTTTCAAACGACTCATTTTCAACTTGCTCGTTACTGAAAAAGTTTGTGAAGGGCTGGCAGCCCCCAGACTTTGAACCCAATAGATGAACCAGAGACAATCTCTCTTCTGTATTTGCTTGCCAGATGTAACCAAACGGTTGCCATGGACACAAGACCTGCATCAGCACATTTAAGAAAAGATTGATAGGCCCAAGAGAAACTGCTGTAAATAAGGCTCTGCCTGATGATTGAAATATATTTCTAAGTCACTCGTGAGTTGTTTTTATGTATAACAGATTCACATGTCTTTTGGACCATTTCATTTGTAAATGGGATAGACATCGGGCTCATGGAAGGAATAAATGTTTGATGTCAGTGTTACTGCGCTACAGTATAAGTCATGATAAAATTCAATAAGACAATTGTTGAATTAATATAAAGCAGAATCAGTCTGGTGTGATACATAACTCATTGACAAATAGCACACAAAGCCTGTGAAACAGCTCTCTGGTGTCTCCAGTGGGAAAGATGTGATGTGAAATGTGATTTTGTCATTTTATTTAAAGGTGATATCCATCATAATTATCAGAATTATTACACCCACGGCTCATATAATTACAATGTATTGTCTTGTACCATCTTGCTGTTCATTCTTACACACAGACCACCTGATACAATCGAATGAGCATATATACTTATATTACTTATTCTGTCATTCTGCATAAGTTCATCAGTGTCAAGCTATTGATTCACTGTGAGAAAGATGTCACAAAAATTGAGATTTTGAGGTAAAGGTCAGTGCTAATGTCACATAGATTAGAGGAAAAAGCACTGTCCTCAACATGGGAATTGGATATAGACATGAGGACAGGAATAGAAATCTGAGAGAATGAGGTCATGATGTCCACAGAGTGGCCTTTGACGGTTACAGGAGAGCAAAGAGTATTGTGTATGTATTGGCTTTTCTGTCAAGGTAGCATGATGGATGAACGATTGTCGCTGGTCTGAGAATGTACATGTAGATCTAGAACAATTGATGACCTGTGATTTAGAGCCATGGTAATTTGCTTGGTCAGCCTGCACTGGCTACTGAAGGTAGATCTTGTCTGCATTGAAACTGCTCTGAATGGAATGTTGCGCAAGGTATACTTTTTGTCTGTAAGTAATTGTTATACTTACACTGTGTAAATTTACAAATTATAAATAAATATCATTGTATGAGTGATCTCAGACAACATAAGTCATGCTTAAGTCATGTGTCCAAAACCATCCTCATCCTGTATTTTAGTATAGTTCTCTTAGCATGTCCTGCCTTCATTTGGTGGCCACCACTAGGGCAGTAGAGGGGACAGAGCTGTTCAGTCTGAACAGAATTCATTCATATCATTCTTTGAAGGCAGAATTGTTGGAACAGATACTGATAGTAGCAAGCAGAGAAAATCTCTCAGTAAGTCTAAAGTGTCACAGAACAGAATGCCTAAAAATGAAGCAAGTCTGGCAACAAACATCCAAATGTCATGTATGTGTCAACTTTGAGCTACAGATACCGTCTGAGAATGCATGCATTAGTTTCTGGATCAATCACAGATTTTGTACAGGACAAAACATTTCATGTCATTCCTCTCTTGCAAATGCCTGTGGATGGTGTGGATTTTCCCATTGAATGTGCACAGATTATTCATGTTTTTCTTTTTCTCAAGCCATGGATGAACATGTAGTTTGGACAGGAAAGAGAAAATGGCACTAAAAGCTGTGAGTTTCTGGGCATTTCCTTCTCTTCCTCAGAATATGAGGTCTTATTACATATTTTTTTGCTTGGGTCCACATGTTCAGTTTGAAAAGAACATAATAAAATATTTCATGTGTTGCCTATAATGGTTGTATTTGTAATTGTAGAGGTGTGATTAGTACATGTACATGAATGTGACTAGTATGTGTATCGTGGACCAGTCTATCAGGATTCATTTTCCTCACACAGTGAGATTGAATTTGAAAGACATCAGATGTGTTATGAGCATGAGCAAATGAGAAATGTACAAGTGAAAAGTTTCAAATGTGGTATTATCTAGTGAATATCATATACAAGTTCAGTATTGTATAAAAAGAAAGAGTTAATGGTGAGCTGTGTTAGTTATCCCACTAATGGACTCCATAGTCAAGACAATTCATTAGTTTTCACTGAGCTCAGAGTAGGCCATCCAACATGTAGCCATTCTGCTGTTTTATCCATAGTTTGGGATAGCATTCTTAATTTGTGTTGGTTTTGTTTATTTTTGTTTTGCCTGCATTTTTGGGAGACATGTTGATTACAATTACATAGAGATCTATTAATTTGTTACTTTCTTGTTTTGAACCCTTCTTTTTGTAACCAGCCATTTAGTCTCGTCAGGCAGAGAATTACTATTAATTATTGTCTACTGATGATACCTGTTTGCGCCTGGTGCAACTGATTGCTGCTGGAGTGACATAGAAATGACTGTAACATAACAGCAGAACTTTCTCATCTCACTACAAAGTTATGATGTGGTTCCCAAAGTTATAGTAAGGGATGTACTGGCCTCTGGCATACAGAAAGAATAACTGACGATCAACAACGTTCAGTTGAAATGTTCCTCACCATATTTGTATTGCTGTTGTATTGTCTCATTTCTTTCTTTGTTTTTCATCTTTTTTTTTTTGTTTTTTGTTTTGTTTGTTGACCAAACATTGGAGAATAATATAGTGCTCATGTTCAAGTCATGTTAGGAACATTCATGAATAACAATGCTGAAGTACATGTAGAATTTGTTGTTTTAAATATTTGTCAGCCCAATGTGTCAGATGTGAATCAACAAATTGTCTATCATGAAATGTTTCAAATTATTCATTAGATGAGGAGGTGGTTGCCGTATTGACATAAGAATGAATGTGTTTTAAACTATGGTGATGTGTGCATGCTGGTACACATTCAAATGTTCAGGCAGTTCCCCATGTTCATCTTATTGCCAAGAGATTGTGAGCAGAGATGAACTTAAAGATTGAAGTCAGATCCACATCTTGATATTGAGAAAGGTTTATTTATATATAGTTTCATTTAGCTCAAGAACCTCAGTATTCACTTTTGGCTAATTTGAAACCTGATCAAGATCTACAATTATTGTAAACCTATTTAAAGATTCAGATATGATACAATGTTTGTTAAAGTTATAAGAGAGAAATGACAGTGTCGTGTGAAATGGTAGCAAAATCACAGTATGGTTCATTTTTTTATCAAAGATATCACAATCATAAGATGCTGCCAAACACTGGAATGGGAATATTTATAATTTTTATTGCCCAGACGATTCAAGGTTTGCTCTTTTTACTCACATGTCTCCAAGCACTGCCTGTTCCAATGTGTGTTGTCTTGTGATCCTGGAAGTTAATATCTATATTGTATGTTTATGATATATGAAATTTATCATTGACTTTGCTCTTAAATACGTATGTACTATGTGATGTTCTTATCTCTATATTCTGTTTTAGTAAGGACATCCTGCCAGCTGACAACAGCTAGAAGCACAATTGACCAAGCGGGTCAGACTTGTGTATGTGTTCAGTCCAGAAACTTTGGGCCGTAGCTCAGCTTTCACTCACTTCTGAGTAATGAACATTAGACAGTATATTATTCTGTTATAAAGGTTGTTCCACAACAGCCCTGGATAAGTTTTAAGGGAGTGGACACAAGAAATATTTTTGGAGAAAAAAAAAAGATTTACAATGATATAGATCTAGATCTAGTCTATTAATTTCACAGGTGACATCAAAGTATATGATCATGTTCTGTATTAAATGAAAGAAATTACTGGGTTATTTGTGCAGTGATAATTTATATGGACTGTTGAATTAGATTACTTATACAGTGATAATTTATGAACTGTTAAATTTGGTTACTTGTACAGTGATAATTTATATGGACTCTTAAATTAATTACTTATACAGTGATAATTAGTAAAGACTGTTGAATTACATTACTTTGCTCAGTCAAGAACAAAACAACAACAACAACAAAAAAAGACTAGACTTTGATGATATCTATAGCATTGTATGTCCAATTTGAATTCATATGTTACTGAGTGAAAGCTGCTTTGTTTAGGCTCAGAGTTGAATCTGGTTTCACTGACAGCACACAGACTTTTGCGTCAGATGGTGGTGCTGTTTTTAGTAGAACTTGAACTTTGGAGAGAATTTATTTATTGCTGAATGACCTGTTGTAGTTGGTTGCTGTTGTTGTTGATTTCTGTATCATGTTCCATCTTGTGGGAGTTGGGGGAATCTTTAATCACTGAATTTTGTTTTATTAACAAAATATTGCATTTCATTGAAATTAAAATTTTTTGTTCAATTGCGCACATGTGCATATTTTTTCAATACCATGTTGTTTTCAACTGTTCTGTCGGTTGTGGCCTTTGTTATCAGCTGTCGCCGGGTGGTTTCTGTCTCACTCTGATTAGTGCCTACAAATTATATTTGAAATAGTCCAGAAGCTATTGTTCACTCCACAGATGTTCCACTCGACCATAAGTTACAATGCATTAACAATGAAAAGATATCGAAATCTGTTCGGCTTTCTTCGGCATTACAGCATTGACTCTAATCATTGACAGAACTGACTGATGAATTGTTTTTTGAGCAGCCCTGTTTCTTACCTTTGCCAGACAAAAGCAGTGTGAAGAAAAAAAAAAAAAAATTTTTTTTCTTGTTACTGGAGAGATTATACAAGAAAAATTATTATGATGAAAACATTTTCCTTACACCAGGAATGACATGTCAACTCCAAGCAAAGACTGCAAACGTGAGTTAAAAAAAAAAATTAAATTATTTTTTTAGCCTTCTTTCCATTCCTAAAGCCAAAATAATACAGCGAGTCAAAAACAGTCGCTTTTTATTCTGTTTCAAATTCAGATGCACAATAAAATATCTGGAACTGGATGCAACGACAGACACCCACATCCAAACCACCACTTCCAAACTACCACTTCTAAACCAGTATTGAAGTTTACAATTCCAAGAATCTCATGACTGTGGGTGTATTTTGAAGAGGGTCACTTCACTTCACATTCAATGTCACACATAGGGCACAACAAATGACGTGTCACATTCTAGCACATGAACATGAAATAAAACAACACAAGTCAGCATTTGGATAAAAGTATAAGTTTTTAGTTTGGAGTCAATGACGCAATGTTATACAGTAATGGCTTGATAAGTTTTGATCTATGAAATGTCCAAACTATGTACACAAACAGCAGAGAAACTACAGGGGTCAAGAAAAAAAAAAAAAGAAGCAAAATCAATTCAAATAGAAATAAATACACAAAAACAAAATGATCATTTCATAAACAATGCAGAACTTGATGTAAATGTTAATACATAATTGCTATATTTTACCACAAAATAATTGTGGTTTGTCTTCAAACTGAAAGGAAATGTTGAAATTGACAAAAACTCATCAGCCTTGTGGTATTTTCTGACAACTGTTCAGTTTCAGTTTGTGTGATACCAAGAGATGTGTACATTAATCAACGTTTGTCAAGGCAGATAGACAATGTTGGGCAAGAGAAAAATTCACTAGAGTGTGTTCCTTGTAATGCAATCTCTCAGTTACTGCAGAGTCACCAAATGACAGAATACTGAGATAATGGTCATGCAAAATTGGTTTATACATCTTGCCCATTCCTACTGTCACCTGATACTTAAGCTTCATTCTGTATAGTATACCTCTTTCAACCTCCTATCTGGTGTTTATCTCGCTGCTTGAGCCTGAGGCTGTCAGGTCTTTTATGACAGTGTATTCTAAGTTGATAATTTGCCTCAAGGGGTGCAATTTTAACTAACTTTTTCACTCAGTTTTTTCATAGCTGGTAGACCACAATATCCTGCTTTCCCTCTCACTCTGCCTACAGAGTATACTATAATAACTGAATTGAGAAAATCCTGGTTTCACACGCTCTAAAAATAGAGGACTGGTGGGTCAGTGCGTCAGATTGGGTGTCCATATCACGTGTGTTTATTTGTTTGTGTTGGGGTTTAACGCTCCGCACGATCCCAGCTATATTGTGTCAAACACGGTAAGATACTCTTGCACGTCAAGAAAAAAAGAAAGCAGGACAGAAGACAAGAGCAAAGATAAAGAGTAGAGAAGAGGTGTCACTCTTGGAACACCAAGGATGGCATTCCATGGGAGACACCCCACCGATGACAGGCTCTGTCCCTGAGGAAGGTTGCGATCATGAATCACGTGCGATTTTTGACGAAAATACATGTCTGATTTTTACAATTTTTGTCATTTTAGTAAATTTTAGCAATTTTTCACGATTTCGCGTGTTCTTGCCGTGACATTTAGGTTTGGCAGATCTTAAAAAAAAAAAAACCGCCCAATTCTCGACTTCGTGAATCACAAGGGCTGTGTTTATTCCATTACTGTTTTGTTTTTTTTGTTTTGTTTTTTAAAAATTTTATTGCTTTTATTTGGGAATTTTCAATGTACTAAATATAATTTTTTTTTTCGAATTCAATTCAGTAATGACTAATTATATAAAATGTGCGACTTCATTTGTATCTGACATTTATTTAAAGTGTGCCTGCATCTGCATGGCTTTTTTTTTTAAATGGAAAGTTATGCCAACAATCAAGTCAATCTTAACCTTTATACATTTGTAATAAGTTCTTTTTAATTCTCTGCAAATTTATGATACTTAAAGTGATTTTATAGATAAAATCCTTGCATAAACAATACTCTTCATTCCATTCTGAAACAGCTCACATGCTAAAAAAAGTCAAGTTACCTTTTTCACAATGTATAATTCTAAACAAGATATAGTAATATTCAGGTTTTCCATTGTATTCTTTCAATATTACTGATACGCTCTCACAAAGGTTGTAATTTGGGGGTTATGCTTGCATATTCTTAATAAGACACAAAATATTTTATTCTCTTGTTTCCTTACTTCAGGTATATTTGCCTTTTTTCCTGCTTTTTATGGATGTTTATAGGATAAATGTCATTGTTGTAATGAAGTCCTTGGTCTTACATCTTAAAACATGTACCTTGAGTAGCTAATATAGAAGGGGCATGACAGGGCAATTTTTTGCATTTTTTACTATTTTTGGTGCAACTTTTACCATTTTCTGGTGCAACTTTTTTGCAACTTTTGCCAAAGAAAAGTGCAGCTTTCTGCGGGGATAGCAGACAACCCTGTGTGTCCACTCTTTCAGAACCGATGACGCCCGGTGATGTACATGTATATTTAATTTATGCTTCAGGTTTGCTTTAAAATGGGTACATTTAATACATGTAACACAGACCACCTCTCCCATACACCAACTGGACTAGCCCGACTAGGTCACAGTGTCACTGTCAGTCGCGCTTGGTGGTTGCGACCGGTCCCCAGCCTGTGTAGGCTATATTTGCTCAACCGACTTATTGCCTAGCAACCCGGCAGTACAAGACATCTACAATGTACACATGTATGTAATGTACTGTAACCCACAGCTGGTACACCTGACATGGCAAATTCATGATCACCGATTATCATGGCTTCTTATGTTGAATTTTGTAGGAGTAACAACACACTCAGAACTGAAATCTGTTCTTTCTTTCTTTCTTTCTTTCTTTTCTTTTCTTTCTTTCTTTCTTTCTTCTTTTTTTCCCTTTCTTTTCATTTCTTCAAAATTCTTCTTTCTTTTTCATTCTTTCTGTCTTTCCTGAAATCTTTTTATTTGCTTATTAATTTGTTAAGAATAAAGACGTCAGCGGGTTCACGAAAGATACAGACCCTGTAGGTGTTGCTCATATTAGAGAATGTCTCAATAAAGTCTACACATAATACATGTACCGTTTTATACGTGCGTCTACGCTTACTAAAAGATTGATATTGAAAGATATTGTAATACTTGCTCCCCTTGCAATTCATATAAATTATATGGGGTCGAGTGTAACCTCTTTGGGTGGAGTACAAAGCGAGCGGTTGTGGTGACGTTAAGAATATGAAAACCAGAATCCTTCAGAACAAAGGAATATGAAAACCAGAACCCTTCAGAACAATGGAATATGAAAACCAGGACCCTTCAGAACAATGGAATATGAATTATCAGAATACATGTATCAGAACCCTTCAGAACAATGGAATATGAAAACCAGAACACAATGGAATAATATAAAAACCAGAACCCTTCAGAACAAAGGAATATGAAAACCAGAACCCTTCAGAACAATGGAATATGAAAATCAGAACTCTTCAGAACAATGGAATATGAAAACCAGAACCCTTCTGAACAATGGAATATTATGAAAATCAGAACTCTTCAGAACAATGGATATGAAAAATGAAAATCAGAACCCTTCAGAACAATGGATATGAAAATCAGAACCCTTCAGAACAGGCTTGATGCATGCACACTACATACAGCACATTGAATTGATACCTTTTTGCCCCTGAATTAAATTGTTCTAACTGCAAAAAATATACAAGTAACTATGATGAACTAAGTTAAGACGATGTAATTCGGGCTCGACACGGTAAATGTCTACACATGTAGCCTACTAGGTCTATACCAGATTCCAAGCACTAGGATTATAACTATGAGCACTAGTCTAAATACAAGTATTAAATTATAGCTAGCACTGCAGAATCTTTTGGTCTTGTGTGCACAGCAGTTACTGTACTGCGTTACCCCTGTAACTGTAATCGTAGTACATGTACTTCTGTATATTGTACTGTATCACTATCACTACTATCAGTCAGCGCTGGCTGCAGCAACTAAAAAGTGCAAGTACATGCACGGGTACTGCTTAATTGCATGTAAATAAACACAAACTGTGCGGTCACCATACTGTCATTTTGCACATCTCTTAGTCTAAGATTCATTCATGTAGGCTACATGTAATATTAATATGCATGTATTATGTTGTATGATTTACCCATCCTCTTTCAAAACAACGTGAAAAAAAAAAAAAAGCAGTAATAAAATACGGAAATAGCATGCATACAAAATGTGGTTGGCACACAGTATGGTGACAATCCTATATCATATCTTTGCTGAGGACTCAGTTACCGACACGAGCCCTGTGTATCATCTCAGTATCCAGGCTTTGTTCTTTCTTTCGAAAGTAGTGCCAATGAGGACAGACTAAAAATGACTTGACACATCCGGCTTCCCTGTGAGATGGTGTCGACGAAGTACACGTAGCCTACCTGATTATAGATCTAGTAGGATGGTCGATTGCCTTTGCCTTAGATATTATTATATATACCATATCTAACTCACCATCGTTTCCTTTGTCTTGAACTAGAGTAATCGCAAAAAAACTGTTCAACCCGGACCTGTCCAATCCTCTGACATAATGTAACTCAGAGAGCTCGGGAGAATAAGCATGGGTTCAAGAAGAAAACCTAGGGATGTGGGGGACGCAGTGGCTCACTGGGTATGGCGTATGCTCATGGAGAAAACAGGCCGGGATCGACTCGCGGATTCTGCATCGGGGGATGACAGGACACGAAGATCGAAAACC
>JBCAUA010083266.1:0-10701 GCA_038406235.1 Peronia verruculata | reverse complement strand
AGGTTTGGCTGGCCGTGAGGATGTGCTCCCAACAACTTTGATATTTGGTAACTCTGGCTTGGCAAAGTCCAAAATGTAATCACTTTCAATGATGAAGATTTCTGCCTGGCATGAGAGCTCATCCACTTCAATCTGAGGCTTGTGTGGAGCCACATCTGCCAGCAGTGTCTGATCATTTAAATACGGAGCTATAAACAGAGCAAGATGGCACAGAGAGTTTCTGAATCTCTCCAAGAAACCTGGTTTATATTCATTGAAGACGACAAAGAGCGGACAGACAGTGGCTGAGGGGCTGAAAGGAACTCGGTGAATTGATACGTCATTGAAAGGACTTATGAATGCAAAAGAAACATTCAATACATACGGTAAGATGACCATATTTCTCACAGGTGGCAAATTAGTAATCACAAATAAATCCGGATGCAATCGTTTAAGCTGCCTGAGCAGAACTTGGTCCTGTAGAATTTGTCTGATTTCTTTTTGAAGTAACCTGTTTGTAGTGAGGAAACTAAAAAAGAAAAACTCCTGACCTCCCCAGGCTTTCTCTAACATTGGTTTCTCAACGATCTCCTCCACATTTCCCAGATAATTCCCATAGGGGATGACTGTGTATCCCTCTTCTTCAACAATCTCGTCCGTCAACAAGAAGTGAGGGACGAAGACATAGGTGTCATGTCCCATCTGGGCTAGAGCTCGAGCTACATATGTGTGGGTGCGGACATAGGCGGCCTGTGGTACAGGAAAGAAGACAACGACCTTGGCATTGATCAAGGGAATGCACAGCGGGAGGCAGCAGCAGATAATCGCGACTATGTACTTCATCTTTGTTGCTCTGTACTGCTGAAAACACTGAAAAGAAAACAATTATTTTAGTATTTCCGGTAAAGCTACAATTGTTCCTTCACAAATTTCTATCGAGATGACCTCCATCAAGAGGTTGAAAGACGCATATAGAACGTCAGATTCTAATTTTTCCCTCTTTGGATCTTTGTCCATATCCTTCTTTCATCCTTTTCAAAATCTTCCTCTCCCACTTCGTAAACACGGTCTTGGACCTCATATTCAACAAATATTGCAGAGATCGACGTTTCCATGATGAGAACGCGAATGTTGTTACAAGTGAACATTTCTAAATACATGTATATACACATTCCGCTAGGAGTTCGCCAAGATTCTATTCGCATTATTGAACGTAGATCAATGCTGCTTGAGGGAAGCTCTTAAATTGTTTCTTTATGGTACTGGTCTATGACTTTGACAGACTTAAGCCTAGGATGAGAGATTGCCTCACTTACTGGTTGTATGCTAACTTCCTGCAGGAAACCCGGTTGGATTTGTCCCGAATTCTGGCAAGCGTGCGCACCTCGATGTTGGCATTTCAGATGATTGAAATGAATGTCACTCAAAGAAAACGCACTTGGTATTTTGAACGTGTCATTCTTACATTTTATCAAACATACGTGTTCTGATCTTAATACTCTCGGGAGTTTACTATTCACTTATTATTGCCTTTCTAGCATAACGTCAAGCATAGTGAGCCCTTTTTTTTTTTTTTTCGGCGTTATGTGAGTAGAAACACAGATCTCTATGAAACAATTTTGTGTGCCAAATTTCATATATAAATCAGAAGTTTTCGAGTCTATAAGTTTTTTTTTTTGGGGGGGGGGGGTTGTTGCAGACATGGGCATGATAGAATAATAGTTATACTTAGTATGTCTATGGTTGCAGATTTACAGTCAACACTTTCCTGTCTGCTATAAATGAGGTAAGAAGACAATGCAGAAAACAAAGCGAGAAATATCTTACACAGTTCCACTTTCCTTTACCTTTAGGTCTGCATAAAGGCCATCCTCATTGACATCGGTACTTAGATTCAGCCAGGATTGGCAGTGTAGGAATTAGGACTGGACGGCCAGCATAAGTGACCGCATCAGTTGTATGCCTTATGATAAAATTGCCAGTATTTTAACACATGTACAGTCATGTAGTTGTGATAATAATACCTACCTTGACCTTGCAGTCAGAAATGTTTGACAAAGAGACTTACATGTATTTTGTGTGTGTGCGTGTCCCTGGAGATCTATATCACTGATAACTTCCTTAGCATGAGAATCGTGTGCGTTTCTTCTTGTTTCTTGCCAATGATGACTGCGCTAGCTGTGAAGCGCCGACCCAGCGGGGTAGGCCCATAACATTACAGGAGTAGGTTTATCGACTTTCAGACAGAATGACCGAGGGCTTTCTGGGTCAACTCCATGAATAGCTCAGCACTGCAGCGCCTGTGTACTCTTCGACTAAAAGCCGTTTCTCGTGAGAGATATTGCAAGAAAATTGCGAGTTAGATTGTTTTGTTTTCTTTTTTTTTTTTAATTTCGTTAGTAAATGGCACTTTTTAAAGAGTGAGATGATAGAATGGATGAATGGATGATAACTATAACCTAGTAGTGGATAAATGGCTAGATCTAAACTGTAATGAAATAGATCTACGTCCTCTAAAAAGTAAGTTAGGCTAAATAACGTATTCCACAACGTGTTTTATTTCACCCCCGTTTCTGTCTGACAGGTTCAAGATCTAGATCTAATTTGGGTGGCGAAGATTTGGGGAAAACACGACAGCTCAAAAACATAGACAAGGTAAACCGGAAAAGTGCCCGTAAGCCGTCTTCGTTCATTGGATGCTTTGCTCGTTGGAGGTGTTCGCAACTCGCATTTCGTCTCCGTGTCCCGGCTACAATTAACCGAAACATGGCCATGTAGGATCCGCTGCGGACAACAACTTACATGTATCTGATTTCTTTTTCAGTTATCTTGATAATCTATAAACCTTAATCTTTACATCTACATGCAAATCTGTCGGTACATGATTGCATTGTATTGGCCGCACGCTGATGATTCGCATATGACCTGGCGATGAGAGAGCAATGGACGTAATGTTATAAACAAATGATCTCCTTGTTCATGTAACAGTTAGTACTCTTGGCTGATAGAACAGTCGACAGCTTCTGGGTTGTCTGTGGGGAAATACAGGGCGGGTGGCTCGCTCACAGAGGGGTGGACTGAATGCGGGTCGAGACTCGTCATAGCCTGGCTGGGATGCGGGCTTATTTAATAATGAATTTTTCTTCCGCCAGAAAATCTTTGATGTACTTTAAGGACTGGATGTGTCCAGTAATTATATCTAACGTTTTACATTAATTTATGTAAGTTTATTACAGATTATATTATGCTGCATCAATGGTTTTGTAAGATATAAGAAGACCGTAACAGCTTTTTCTTTATTTAGAATGGTTGCTTATAATTCACTTCATGTTAAAGTTTTATGAACTGATCAGCGGTGTTTCTTCCAGATCTGGAAACTGACTGAAATTTACTTTAAGTAAACATGTACCATTTGGTGAATTCTACATTTGTCCAGTTTTATATATATATATGTACATGTATATATTTGAGGGAGAGAGAAAAAAAGTCAAGGTATGGCACTCACAGTTGCCAGTGTTAGGTTGTGTATGTGATGGGTATCAAGTTGACACAGAACAAAGCATATTCTTGTAGGTCTTAAATTTAAAGGGGTCGTCCAATATCAATTCGTTATGTCAAGTTTCTGTGTGTTTTTGTCTCAGATGAAATGTTACAGTTATTGTAAACCCACTGACATACAAATTAGAAGCCGATGACGTTACGCCTCAGACAACACTGCCAAAACGAAGACGTCAACGAATTTTCCGTAACCGACGGAATCCCTTTGACGTCTTTGACGATAAAGATTTCATTAAACAATACAAACTGAAAATGAAATATAATAAACTAAAATAAAACTTCAAACAACACCGTGCGCAGTTCTGACGGCCTAAAACCTTTCGCTATCTCTTTGCACTTTTAATATAGTGTCTAAGAATATACATGTATATAATATGAAATAATAGGCCTAATGTCCTATGTACGCAAACATTAACATCTACCACTTTTAGTCCCAAGGAAAATGGGATCCTGTTTTCTTTCTTTCCCTCTTCCTTCCTTGTCTTTCTTCTTTTGAATCATTCACTGATTAGTGATTAGCATCGCGCCTAATGTGATTAATTTCAGTAGGCCTTCCTTTAGTCCCCTTTTCATATCAACTTTTATTACACGTGTATTTATTTGTGACAGATGAAGATAAGAAGAGACGGAACGACGGTTCGACAGACAGAAAAACAGACAGGCAGTCAGATGTACAGACAGACAGATAGGGCCTACATAGATTGATCACTGGAAACAATGATTTGTTTTTGGTAGATGTCCTCTTTGTTTGTTGTTTGGTTGGTTGGGTTTTGCTTCTTTTTTTTTTTTTTTTCTCAATAATGACTGTTAAGTTGTTCCTCAGTGGAAGACGGAATAAACATTCATTGTGTTTCAGCGGAAGAAAGAATAACATCATTGTGACTTGCATAATACCTTAGTGTTTCTACACCGAATATTTACAATACAAAACGTAACCTATGGGCTATAACAAAGACATTACGTGTATTTATTACAAGTACATAAAGTAATTTGATAAAAGTTCTTTGTTGTTGTTGTTGTGGTTGTTATTGTTGTTGTTGTTGTTGTTTCGATTTTTTCCCTCTGTCTTGTAAGTTTATTGTTCACAAGAAATTTGGGCGCCACTAAAGACAAAGTCAAGTGTTCAAAGACAGAGACTCGATCACTTGTAATCCCGGATGTGAGAAGTTTGTGTCGTTCACGTCAACTTCAATGAAAATTGAGAAACCGTGATTTAACGGCCAGACCTCCAGGGCGCAGCGATACTGGAAGTTTTTGAACTACCTTGTACGTCATGTATTTCACTTTCCGCGTGCATGATATGACCGACACAGGAGAACCGCTGGTGGTCTGTGCTGTTGATGCCAAGGCATGAAGACGTTTTTTTTTTTTTGTTGTTGTTGTTGTTGTTTTTTCACTCTGTGAACAAGATTCAACGGTAACTAAATGGTTTTGAGAATCAAGAACCATTTCCTAAACTTTACATAGTCATTTTACAGGCTTAGGCACAATACATGTATCATTGAAAACTAACTACATGTACATTTGTATTTTCAACTTCAGATCATTTCATTGATTTCAGATTCTTACTTGACGTGGAGAGCCTGTAAATAGTTCACACAACAAGAAAAATGGCTGACCGCTTAGCTACTTTCAATTTTTGATTCATATTTTCTTACTCAATTATTGAGAATAATTCGAATCATGACAAACAAAGACTTGTGCACACAATGTTTTATTTCACTTACAAGAATAAATTTCATTCATAGCAGGGCAGTAATGTTATGAATATTGCGGGATCAAGCTATTTAATTTACTGGCAGTTGTCACCATGACCCAGTTTCACTTGAGAGGGGAAGTTGTGGGGAAAAATAAAGGGATGGGAGTGGACCCACGGCTAAAGAGTCACACTAGTCAGTAGGTTTTCTGTGGTCAGCATCTCGTGTCAAATTCATGCCTATGCCCGCCTTTCGCAGTACAAAATCGCACCCACTTGGCGAAACCTCTCCCCCTGCCATGAGTAGCATCTCTTCCATGCTGTTACGGCATAACTCGTTGCCACGGCCGGTTCCAGCCGGTTATACGTAACCGCAGGGGAGATAACGCCCTGCTGGAGAAATCGTAGCCAAGCACTCGCAAGCTGTTTGCCTCGCTGCTCGCCAAGGGAGGCATCATGCCAGTTAGTCACAGGCCCAGTTTGTCACAGGCCCACCCCGCCCTGCACGATAGAAGTTATCACTGACACTCTCAAAAAGAATAAATGAATAATTGATTGATTGTATGGATTGAATTGTATTTTTCAATTGTTTCAATTTTACGGAGTAATTTGCTTTGATTTGCATGTAAAAAGGAAGAAACATTGAACAACACAAGCTGAATTGACATTGTTTCTTCCTTTTTACATGCAGCGGAGTGCCTGGCAAGCACAAACCAGTTGTTTATGGTTGCTCAGCAATCCTCTCGCGTGCGATTGAAATTTACGTTCGATATAGACTTAGACGATTACATACACATGAAAAAAAAGCTATATATCTCATTTCTGGAATTATTTAACAGATTTTCATTTGAATTTGGGACATTTTGAGCGGAGATCGAAATTTCTGCTTACTTTCATCCATTTTTTAGGAACGAAGGAATTTTTAACGTGCTAAGCATTTGCATTTATGATTTATCAATCTGAAATAGCCAGACGGCGGCATTGCCTGGCAAAAAGTCAACTGCAAAATAATAATAACAATAATAAATAACAATTTTTTTTAAAAATCAGGTGCGAAATTTTCCCCATTCTCACTCCTAGAACTAGCTCTAGATCTAGAGCTGACGTTTTCAGGATGACGAACTCGACATTACGCCCACCGCCCCCTGAATCATCAATGCCATTGGCTGTCTTGAACTGATGGGCGCACCCATCTAGATCTACTGGAGTCTAGTCACAGTCTGTGAGTCTAGTTCTACGAGGGGGAATGGAGAAAATCTCCAAACTGATTTTTTTTTTTTTGTTGTTGTTGTTGTTATTTATTATTATTATTATTTGCAGTCGACTTCTTGCGTAGAATTGCAGGCATTTAGCTATTGATCATACATGTAAATGTTTAGCAGGTTAAAAACTCCCTTGCCGTTAAAAATGGGATGAAAGTAAGCAGAAATTTCGATCTCCACTCAAAATTTATCAAACCCAAATCAAAACTTTGTTGAAATTGAGCTTCAACAAAGTAGGGGCCTATGTTCCTCTGAGGAAAGTTTCTAAAGCTGTGATTGATATTTTTGTCTGCTTGTAATATGCATGTCTTATACATGTACATGTAGGCTATTATATTACAGGGATGTCAAACTTTTCATAAAGAAAGTCGAAAATTACCTGGCGGTCTGTCGCTGTCTGGTTACATAAGTCTAAGACACTTTAAATCTAAGGTTTTCATGTTAGAGGTTTTCATTGCTTTGAGAGAAGTATGTAAGTTTTCACAAGATCCTCGGATGGGACTTTATACAAATAGTGAAGCATTCCAAGAACTAAAACTAAAACGATCCCACAGGCCGTCATCATAATCATCAAGCCTCACATGGGCAAAGCAGAACACTTGAGTCTACAGTCAGATAGCCGGGCTATGACTGGTTTCTATTCTAGTAGGGAATACCTTATAACTAACTCCCTGTGTGCCAGTACCGAATGTAAAAATGTTTGCCTTTTCTTTTCCAGCCGTAATTCACAAAATTGTATTTATTTCAGCTAGAATGGATAAGCAAACAACGATCAAAAGATAAAACAAGTGAACTTTTTTAACGCTTACAACTGTTATACGTTCTAGACTCGTAGACCTAACTGAAAATCGAGATATATGTAATCCGTCCATGAATGGTAAATCTATCTAGATCTACGTCCCAATCAAATCCAATTGGTCATTGTTTTCAAGAATTCAAACTGGTTTGTGCCGCTCATATGAAAGAACTATCCTTACCGGGATAAGATCTAAATCTAAAGCCGATTTAAATCCGTCTACATCAGTCAACGGGCTCCTTTTTCTGCGTCATTCCTTCTTTGCACTCGGATTTCTATAGCTGACATTATTCGGTATAAAGCTATATTACTTTCTTATTGATGGGGATTCCATTCAATTTGTAGTACATGTATATTATATTTGTTGATTATATGAATTGCTTACTCTTCGGCAGTAGGAATTTGCACTGGACAAAATTTGGGCTGAATAAATGCTTCTGAGTTTGTTAAACTTTTCAATATTGAACTGTTGAAAAAGAGATGTAGGTCTGTTCCTTGTTTATCTATATATGATATCTTTTTTGCAAAATACACGAATGAACAATGTATAAGCCTTATTAAATATTAAGCTATACACACACACAGGGATATATATATAGTTACACGTATAATATGTAATCAAACAAAAGTTGGAAAACCTTGAGAATTCTGAAACAGTAACAACTCTATATAATCTAATTCGTTGTATTTCTTTTTCTATTTGTTTTCCTTGTGAATAGTAATAATTAAGACCCAGTTGAGAATGATAATTGGGACTGAGATCCAACATTGAATCAAACTCGTAAACATCATGTTGTGGGTATTGGTTTTATGATACACGCACAGGCTGATACATGATTATCTGGCAAAAATTGTGTTAGACCTGTGCATGCTTGATGTATACCATTTTCAATTTTATGGAGTAAATTATTCCTATAGAACGCTATACAAAATTTTCCCTCACTGTTTTAGCTCATGGTTATATGTACTTTAATTCTCATACATTGGTGCATATTTAATTTATTGTCGTGCAAAAAATAGGCATAAAAGCAGGGGAATACTACATGTGTATAATAATATGTATTCATATAAAAGAGCACTAAATCTGAACTATCTGCTGCAAAACAGTTGCTAAAAACAACAACAACAACAAGAAAATAAACCACATAGATGTAATGTAATATCAAGATTTTCACTGAGCAAGCCTTCTGAAATATTGTAACATATTAACATTCGTGGGTTGTTCATATAAATACATACATGGACAAGTAGCGGTAATAAAAAAATATTAATTATTTGACTGCTTGAAAACAAACTTTCCATAATCTCTGCTCTGTACTTCTCTTGCCCATACAATAGTTCATATGGGAAAAATATCCCCGAGGGAGTGTTTGTACCCTCTGTTAAAAATAGAACATTCACTAATGTTTGTTACCCCTCCATCACGAGATCCGACAACAAGATGTCACCGATCCCGTGCATCTTTTCTTTTTCCATGTCAATGATAGTGAAGCGTTCAGAGTGTTTATGCGCTCTTACTAAGATTAAACGTGGATGTTCTTTGGCCGGAATAAATCTTTTTTTTTTTCAAAAATATTGGACACTCATTCAAAAGAATTGACTTTTTGAGGGGAAAATGAGTAATTACTCATGAGACAAGTTATAGTGGACATATACTAGTTCTGGTGTCTATAGATGTTATTCTCACATGGAAACACCTGACTATCTACTCACGGACATAACCACATATAATAATGTATAGATGTAGAAAACTATCAAGTAAACATTGTCCATGGCTTTGCACGTATCAAATAGGCTGAATGCAGTACATGTGCTGGTACATCTTTCACTGCCGCACCTGTGACAAAATGCTGCACATTTACATGCGCACATATACACACTCACATACATTACAATGATATCCATATGCCTGAAATAAGTAGATGGAATCCAGAAGTACCCAAATACCTTTCATCTGAAAATTTTAATGTCCTCATTGAAACAGAACAGAAAAATACATGTACTTCATGGGGATATGAGATTGGTGTACTCATGCACACATTACATGTATATTCATCACCAGGAACCACACGTCCATAGCAATGTACATATGGTGCAGAGATGAAATAGTATCTGCTGTAAAACACACAGACCAAAAGAAAGACAAAAACTGACAGAATCTATGGGCAAGCACTTGCCTGGACTGATGACTGAATCATGTGTCCCTCTAGTCTTTCTTCATGAGTTTCTCTCTCTGGTTGGATCCCCTCCGACACAGACCACAGAATCTACAACAACATCGACACACATAGAAACAGACTGTGATGACGATAACAAGCACACAACAAACAAACAAACAAACATCCACACCAAGAAACTGGTACAGGGGCACATCTTGTCCTGGAGAACGCATGTACTCGCCACCATGTCTCATCACATGGTCTAGCCAGTGAGCCGCTTCTTCGCCTGGGTTCTTAAAAAGTTCTCTGGACAAAGCTGAGGCTTTCCCAATACTATTTTTGTAGCTGGGATTCTCTACAATCTCTTTCATCAAAGCCGCTAGCTCAGTGGCGCTGACTTCTAGTATGTTAGCCTGAAGCCCAAAGCCTTTAACTGTTGATCTGCGAGCATTTGCGGCCTGGTCGTGGACTATAGGGAGACAGAGCAGAGGAACGGCATGATAGAGAGCCTCGTACTGTCCATTGGCTCCACAGTGAGACACAAATAGTTTGGTGTTGGCGTGAGCCAGAATGTCATTCTGTGGTACCCAAGTGGAGGTCAGAATCTTTTGAGGATATGGAGATGAGATGTTTACTCTCCACACGATGTTGAGATTTTGTTGTTTGAAGGCCGAGATCATCTTCTCTGCAATTTCATTGGGGATGTTCAAAATACTGCTACCAAAGGTGACCACAGCAATTCCTTGTTTTGACTTGTCCACAAAGGATTTGAATGGCTCTTTGAGTGGCCGGCCTGGCGTTGCCGCAGTACAGCTAATCTGTTTCATATTTGGTAGGGTAGGCCTGGGGAAATCCATGATGTAATCGCTCTCCACTAAATAGATCTGAGCTTGTCGTGATAGATCGTTGACAGAAATGGGTGGTCTGTGTGGAGCAAATTCCGTGACAATTGCATCGTCGCCCATAAGGTAACTCACAATATATAACATGGCATTGCACGCAGTGTTTTTGAGACGATCCTGAAAAGTCTGACCCTTATCGAAGTGAGACACCATTGGACAGATCGTTGTTGAGGGACTAAAAGGTACCCTGAAGCCTGCAAGATCGACAAATGGACTCATGTAAGCAAATGGAACATTCAGCATGTAAGGTAAGACTATGATGTTTTTTAACGGTGGAACATATGTTAGGAGAAACAGATCTGGTCGAATTGATTTCACTTTGGAGATAAAAGTCGAGTCAGAGAGTATT
>JBCAUA010083255.1:0-10702 GCA_038406235.1 Peronia verruculata | reverse complement strand
CCCCCCCCCCCCCCCCCCCCCCCAAAAGTCTGTAAGGTGGTGAAAAGGATGACATTCCAATAAGAAGAAGGGTTGCCTGGAGCAGTTATCGCCCTCCCTGCCCTCTGACCTTTGTCCAAATGTCGCCGGTCAGCCAGACTTGAATGACCTATAGGGTACAACAGAGCCAGGGTGGAGGACGACATGAGAGGACAACACAGACAGGTCGTCTTTTGTTAATCCCAACATTTACAACACTGCATCCTGCACACAGGAACGCCTAGTCTCTTAGCTGAAATCATACATATATTCTACCTCACTACGTAACCATATTAAACTAGAATAGTATCTATAAGTAAAATTATTCCCGAACAGACTACGTCTGTAAGAAGAAGACCCCCCCCCCCCTTTCTGCACTATTTCATCACTCCCTGTTTGGAGAGAATCCAGCGTTCACATCTGAAAAACTAAACGAATGTATTCCATCACAGTCCTAGCTGGAAGTAAATAAATCAATAAGTCTTGACCACATTTATTATCTAGGTCTGGCCTACCTGACCGCAAACTGGTCTCAAATTCAATAATTGTACCTTCTGAAAATGAACAGGTCACTCTGCCAGTAAAAAAGCGGAATCGGAATCGTTGAGACAATTACAAACTGTTTTCAAACTGTAGCTTATTGTACAAATTTTTTTTTTTTTTTTGGATAATCAAAAATGACAGCAAACAGATTCTGGTTCATGGGTGGTTCCAAAATGGACTACCAGCGCACCTCTTGCTTTAATAATCTTCGTCTGTCACATGTTCAATAATATTGTTCAATTTGTTCGATCTTAAATTTCGAAATCAACGACCGAGGTAACAGGGGGGGGGGGGGGGGAGGGGGGGGGGATGACATTCACACAGCGGCAAAGATTTTGTGTTTCTGCCAAATTAATTATCACAGTCAGGGTTGAGAATCTCGAATGATTTCTCAAAACCAAGTGTGTGGTTATTTCCATAACAGTGTCAAGAAGCTGAAAAATGCAGCCTCAGGTATACATGTAACAGGTTTTTCGTTCAATTTGTCGGTGATGTTGTTACTCTGTGACGATAGCCACGGTTGTTTTTGTTGTAATTTTCCCCCCGCTAAATCTGAACTAAAGTTGATTTCCATTCAATGACGAACATCTTACTTTATCCATCTCTAACGGAGAATAAAGTTTTTTTGACCCGTCTAGTCTCTTATCTGTTAACATAGAATAATATATATATACATTATTATACAAATGGCATGCATAGAAATGCAGTGCTGACCAATGTCTCCATACCTGGGGCACACAGGTGCGCGACATCCGCTCCTATTATGGCCGGTCTGGCTAGGCAGTCATGTAATCATCATGCTACCTATCACCCGCCCACACAGAAAGAAGATGGTTTATGTACCTGGAATGACCTCTCCTAACCCCCTCCCCCCCCCACCTTCCCCCTTGACAGGGTGTTTCCTGCGGCCCTCATTCACAGAATGATGTCCCTGGATCTACACTACCCACTGGTGATCAGCCCTATTGCTAGCAAACAGACCTGTACACTGCATTTTAATCTATATTAACCTTGTATGCCTGAGATGGACACCTTAATTCTTATATTATCTACGTGACCGAATTAACAAATGATCAGGACTTTCTGATTACTCATAATGTCACTATTCAAATTGATAATATGGGAGAAAGGAATACTTCTCTGTACTTCCTGTCAGGGTGGTTTAAACAAGTGATAAAAAATAGGTAGACAAACAAATGAATCCATATAAGGGGCAAACATATGTTTGCTGTGTCTTTTTAACTTTATTATTGCTTTTTCAGTCAAATCACTCTCAGAGGAAAAAATATATTAACTTCACATAATCACATTATCCATGTTATTCAAAAGCTACAATATCTGTGGTTTACATGTACAGTGTTCTGAAAAGCAACCATCCTGGACGCATGAGTATGGGTTTCTTTTGTACTTCAAACTTTGTAAGAAGGCAGCAGATGCCTCAAAAATCTCAGGCCCACGTCAGACAGAGAAAGTTACACATCTTACACCACTCGTTACTAGCTGTAAGCTGATCTTGGCACACCATTTCCCCTTGAAACTTCATTAACGTATTATATTTCGAATTACGTCGTTTGCCGCTCCCTGCTTGCAAAACAACATCGTCGCTAGCCAAACGACTTAATTAATTAAAACTTATGTAAGACAGGGGAATGTGTATGCCACATGTCTAACGCAGTCGAAATAAAGACGGACAATAATGAAACAATATTCACTTGATGGTTATGGTGAAGCTAACATAGAGACACTTTAAAACATGGGCAATGTTTGTACGACATGTATATGCAACATCTTAGTTTCCGAACTCTTAAAGGATGATGATTTAATTACTGAAGAATGTCACAATATGTTTCATGAGTGTTGTCCATGGTAGAATATTAGATTATGGTCAAGATGGACGAACATTAGAATATACCAATGCTTATGAAGTGAGTTAAATTTGTTTTGCACACAATATTATGCCCCAAGCACAAAAACGTTGTTTGTGATTAAATCCACAAACCCTGCATAATCAAGGCCAAAAACAAAATAATGCAGAAACGTGACGTTATCATAAAATATGTGTAAATCCTTCAAACAACAGAACAAACTAATCAAAACAACATGAGCATAAATTTAATCATGATTACATAATATAGAATGCCATGATACAAATATATACTGACAGACAAAAAAGTAACATATAAATTACAACCTCTCTCTCTCTCTCTCTCTCTCTCTCTCTCTCTCTCTCTCTCTCCTCCCACGATCTTTATAATAATATAGTCTTGAGGGATTTTAAGAGGGCGTCAGACAGGAAAGTCACGTCCTGTTTACGTTGTGCGTTACTAACCATAGGTTGGACGTCATATACCATTTTCCGTTAGCCGCTTTTTAAAAGTATTTCGAACTAGATCTAGGCCATCTCGTTCACCGCTCGCTGCTTGCAAAACAATAACGTCGCTCGTTCGCCAAACGACTTAAACCTCATGTTTCACAGGGAATAGTGTAAGCCACACATATGACACAGTCGAGATAAAGGCGGAAGATGATAAAGTATAGAATTTGATGACTATCTCGACTCTGTAATTACACTATAACAATTTAAATCACGCTCAATATTTGTACGACAATATGCAACAAACACGTTATTTCCTAATAGAGGAGGCATTATAATTTTTTTTTCAGCTACAGAAGAATCCTAATCTTAGTTTTATGAACTGTTGGTAGAACGTCAGATTTCGTCAGGATGAACGAACTGAGCAATTCCATTGAATGCTGAAGTTGTAGTCTTTATTGAAGAAAGCATGTAAGTTTGAATTTTGTTTCGTTTTGTTTGTTTGTTTGTTTTTTCCTTTTTTTAAAAAGATTTGTTGATAAGCTGGGTTATTCATTGACATCGGTGATTTTAGTTTACAACACTCTCTCGTTTTTTAAAATTGTTTTTGAGCGATTGGCTTTTTGAGAAATCTTTTACTCCTTTTCCTTTCAAGATTCATGTTCAAATATGGGCAACGTGACTTCATAATATAACACGTGGCGTAATAGTTGAGTGTAGTATACCATACTCACGCTGCAAAATAATACATGTACTTGCAAGTTGGAGTCAATTATAGAGAGTATTTATACATCGCTTATCCCCGTTTAGTACAGGCTCTGAGCGCTCTACAATATATTATAATTTCCAACAATATAATGTCTCTACGTGCATCCCAGACACAGTTAGCAAGCTATTTGCATAACAAAGAAACAAGTTATCATAAATATTTGGTTACATTCTGAATATTAGTCTTCACTTCAACAGCACAAATCAAGTTTGGTTATGATGTTTTTTTTTTTTTTTTAGTTAAGCCATTGTTGTATTCAGTTCATGGCTTCAGTTTGCTAATTACAACATATATCAACAATTAAAAAAAAAAAAAAAAGGAGGGAGGAGACATTTTTCCCTTGGTTATTTAAAACATGAGTAACAGGAAACTCTGAGCATTCACCCTATGATGATTGTTTTTATTATTATTATTATTTTTTTTTCATTTATTTATTTATTTATTTTTTTTATTTCATTTCATTTTATTTATTTATTTTATTATTTTTCCCCAGGTGGTCCCCCCCCCCATTATTTCTTTACTTATTAATTGGAGCAATAGTGATTATTTTTTTTTTCTTATCTGCAGTATTTTTCTTTTTTATCTCTTGTACTTAACGAAGGGAAGTAAGTTAGCTGGTTGGAAAAAAAATCCAGTCGACCTAGTGGAAGAGAGACAAGCTGGTCATATAATGCCTAAACTGTTATCTACCCTGTTAGTAAGTCCTCTAACATGAATTTATTCTATTATTAATTATTATTATATTTTTAATCAGTATGTGATATGTTTCATCCGATTCAAATATTATCAGATTTAATGGCAACCAGAGACTTCAGATACAGAATTGACTAATGTCCTTCTTGGCACTCAGCCTGTTAATATTCACAGTTGTTCATTTCCAGTTTGGGGCAGTATCGTGAAAGGATGGAAGTCTTATTATTGATAAATATTGTACACCGTGTGTTAAGTTCTCCTGTATTAGAGCTTTCCCAACTACATACGTGCATCCAGATATAGTTATCAAATTATTTTCATAAAAAAAGAAACAAGTCTGATCAGATTTTAATTTTATTTTATTTTGTTTATGGTAAATAAAATAATTACCACAACAAGAACAAAGAGATCCATAAAGAATTGAAAATAAAAAATGAAGAATGGTGATAAAATTCGACCAAACATCTAAACATCACTGACATCCATTCTGTTCTTTCTCCACAACGCCAAATTACACCATAGAACGTACTTTCACACATACACATATTCTCACATATTGTCATACCGATCCACAGATAGTTCAATCACTTCTATTTTATCTCATGCGCTCTTTCCTGTCATTATGTTTCCTGTCATTTGGAAGGTGATTCAGTTCTGAACTATGCATGAATAACATGATAAAAAATTAAATAGCCTGTAATTAAGGCTGAAAGAAAAAGAAACCACATGAATGATTGTCTAGAAAAAACGAGACAGATTACCTGAATTCTTGTGAGATAGGTAATCTATATTTGACACCAGGCCTACTAGAGGGGATTCCCGGGACAATGAAAACATCAAAATATATTGCTAATATTAATAAATGAAAGGACAATTCAGTCACTCATTTTTGGTGAATTATGAACACTGATATTCCTTTCGTGTGACACGATTTAAATTCCAAATAATAATCATACTTTCTGGTATTGCTGAAAGCCTTGAGAAATATTAAACGAAATATTAACCATAAACATTTCTAGGAAATTTCCGTTACGAACATTTTTTTTGTTTGTTTGTTGTTGTTTGTTTGTTTGTTTGTTCAAATAATGTATTATTCAAGTTTGTAAGGAACAGACTGAACAAACATATAATTTGAGCTTTTCTCGACATTGTGGACTGCTATTTTAGATCTTATTTTATATTTCTTTTGCGTAATTTTCACATTATTACATTTCATTTAGTTCTTTCAATCCAAATATTTTTTCTACATATTAAATACTGATTATTTTAAAGACGGTCCACCCACACTTCGTAATGTCTCTCCCCAATGTAGAAAGGGGCGTTATAGCCCGCTTTGTAGTAGATGTTGTTGTTATATTGACTTGCGTCCCCTATAGCATTCCTCAGCTCGTTCAAGTTGGAATTGTAGTCAGACTCGAAGGCCCAGATATACTTATTGAACTGTCTGTGGAGTAAAAAGAGATGTAATAATTATTATTTTAATATGGTGAATGGAGTTTTTCAAGAACCTTGGAAGACAACACGACGTCGTGATATCGTTCTATAAAAGTCTTTAAACCTCGCAGTGGAGGTCATCTCTACGATGATATCATTCTCTGCATCTTTTGCATGTCTGTATTAATTTTTTTGCTCTAAACCTGAAACATGTTTCGTAAATTTCTATCAGCGTGGGTTAATTAACCAACCAAGATGGAATAAAAACAGTATCATAGCTATGCTTAAACTTTAAATGACACACTTCAAACTAAAACTGAACGCTTATTGGCCCTTATTAATCTGTTATCGCTAGCCTGTGTTGATTGTTACTATTACAGGTAGTAGTAGTGATAATGAGTGTAATTTACCTGCGTGACAAACTCATCATGCTCAAGTAGGTGATCTGTATATTAGTGATTTTTTTTTTTTAAATTGCTCTCTAATTCTCTGATTAATTTTGAAAAATACACTGTGTACTTCAAATAGGTTCCAACACTATGTTGCCATTCTCAGTTAGTGTCATTGATAAGATGCCCTTTTGGGCTGTCCTGACAAACACTTCGCCCTTTGCTTGCACATAGGCCAATATCATAATGGTAAGCCAGCATTCCTGAACTTACTTCACTAACATGAGGCCATTTCTGGCTATGTACCTGACAAGCATCTCCGAGACTGCTAGTGAATAAATGACATTTCGCCGGCTGTTATGGGTCTCAATAACAGCATCACATTGTCTCCGAACTTACCTAACATAGACATCGCCGGATGGCCTTGTCACCAGGATTACCTCGGGGTCTGTGGGTTGGGGTGGGTTTGCTTGGGTCAGGTAAAACATCATTGTTATCTTATACAAGCCAGAGGGCAGGGTCTCAACCTTTGTCAGGACTGGAACAGTCATGTCAATCCTCAGACCTGAATAAAATAAAATAAAAAAAAGGTATGGGGAATTGTTTGTTGAGTTTTATACGTATAATTCTGGTAAGTAACTGTCTGCAGGCTTGTAACTGTCTGCAGGCTTTCGACAAGATCCATATATCTGCTATCAGTTTCTTTTCAGCCCAAAACGAAATTTATGAAATCGACTGAAATTCAATAGGAGTCAGAAAACAATAACTGGCGCGATTCCCAGAAACATAGGTAGCTAATAGAATTTATTGTATTAGTGCTGTTGCATCACTCAGGTTACTTTACATAATTATATCTACTGGTGTTCAAATACAGCGCCAGTGTTATTCTCAATACAGAGTACAAATTAGTTCATACAAAAAGCTTAGAAGGATATGACTGTTAGGTTAACAAGATCTTGATGGGTCAAAGAAAAAAAAAACGATGAGTGAATAATAGTATGGAAGAATCTAAATGGCTAAAACGATATAGTTGTCCAAAATACATGTTTTATATAACACAGTCTGCAAACGACGATAATGACAGCCCATGGTCTAATGGCCTGATAAAGAAACATTGGTTCTGGACAAGAAGAAATGAGAGTTAAAAAAGTGCTGAGAAAGGAACAAAACAGACAAACTCACCTACTAAACTGTCTTTTTAAAATTATTATTATTGCATGTATTCAAAAAACAAATTAATCTGAAAAATCACAGACTACGGAGGCATCATAGCTTTGTTAAATTCTTTTCTGTTCCACGGCCTTTTTCTCCAACATTTTCGTCCTCTCTCTGTATGTCGTTCTCTTTGTCTCTCTTGCTTTTCTTCTTGTCCTCGCCCTACACTACAACATCGTCACCCACTGTTGTCAAGTATGCACCACTTCTCGCCCTACCACTCAATATAGGCCTAGGTTTAAGGTTTTAAAAAACAAATGAAAAGGACATTTGGCTGGCATTGCCGCTGCGAGCAGCTCGACATTGGTAACATTAACATTACTTGTGATGTTTACTCGAAAGTATTTCTCACTGCATTTAAACTAGTGCTGCTGATGTAGCTAACGAGCACACCATGGTTGTGTGATATGTATCGTTTAGTCCAGTAGTAAGTTCGTTTCACCAAGTGGAGTTCAGTACATGTACTATTTATATCCGACCAAACCTTAATGTCATTTTGTCAGATACTCATAACCACTGCAGATGATATAGCGTAAAATTACATTGTGGAAAACCAACGATTGTTGTATGAATATCGTAGGATACCATAATCAAACTGACCTGCAGCGTTGGCGCCAGTGATGTAACGGTAGAGTTTCATAAACATATTTCTGGTGCTGAACCATCCGGTGCTGCTGCTGGTGACAGATGTGGCCACCCAGTTGCTGGCTGGATTGTATCTGCGAAGTTCATACTGGGGAAATGTCTGTGGAGAATGGACAAAGAAGTGAGACGTTAGCAATTCTGACTAGCGTCTGCTACAACAGAAAGTTCGACATTCTACACAAGAGCACCACAGCATTGGCCTACTGCTGTGGCATACCGGCACAAAATCCATCATCCAAAAATCATATTTCTGAGCTAAGCCAGGGAATTCAATCCCCAGCGTCTATGATCTTCAAAATCAGATGTGCTAACCAAGAAACATAATGATTGGAAAGTTCGTGTAGACTTTTAACAGTTCTCAAAAGCATTTTTGGAAGTATAAAGTAGACGTTTTCTGATGTTTTCTTTGTTTTTCTTTGCCCACTTTAATGTAAATTTTGACCGATGCCATATGTTGCGCTCGCTCACTGGGATTATTCTCCTCTCTCTCTCTCTCTCTTTCTCTCTCTCTCTCTCTTTCTCTCTCTCTCTCTCTCTCTCTCTCTCTCTCTCTCTCTTCTGGGCCGGCATCAGCACATGTCAAACATGAAACTTTGAGGAATGGATCAGTTCCCGTTAGGTCTACCATCATGTCTAAACCACAGACCGAGTTGTCTTTGATGTCATTTAGGACAAAGTTGTTTTGTTTCCCTGGGTCACGATGGTACTGGTACTGAAGACGGGAAAAAAGCCATTCACATCCCTCCCCTGTCACCCCGCCTGTCAGATTTTTTTCTCCAGGGAAAGGCGGTCAACACAATTTAGAATAAAAGCCTTTACGAAGGTACTAAAGCCATTTCGCACACTTCTACGTCATCATTTATTTCTTTACATATTTATTTTACTCTTAAGCATGCGAGTAGGGCAGATTCAAGATGGCGATCTTTCACTACGGACTGTCTTGGCCTGAATAGCTGGACTGAGTAACAGGACAAGAATAGTATAATCTTTAGCTTTTGCTCAAGCCTTCTAAACAACAAATGCACACAAAAGAATATTGTATCATAGATTGTATAAAGCACTTTGTAGCAAGCACTTTTTTTACAGCATGCCTCTGTCATTTTTTGGTGCCACGTTGTGCCCTATATTTACGCTGTTGTCGCCGTCTCGAGTGGGATTCTGTTATAAGGATCGTCAGATTTCTTTGTTCCACCTCGCCGTCTGCAAAATAAGATAAAGATCACCAGTGTAAATCTTACATGGAGAGATCCGTTTGTCTTTGTTACTAGCAGGCCTGCGTAATAGACAGAACTGTTTACTTCAACGATATTGGAATTGTGGCAGTGACGTCATTACTCATCCAGATCTCGCTCAATGTTAAGGTAGATGATAGATGGACCCCTGGCGACACATTGTTCATTCGTAGTGAAGATTTCTTTACCTTCTCGGTTGTCGGAGATACCTAGAATAACCCCTCTGGCTCCACCTGCTGGGACCCTCGACCAGAGTAAGTCCACCCTAACGCTAACATGTAGGTCCGACGAGCGGGGTGAGGGTCCACCCTAACGCTAACATGTAGATCCGACAAGCTAATTATAGATAGTGTGCATTGATCATTGATGATGAATAATTACAGATGATATATATATATACCAGGGGTCCACCTATCCAATTCCCAATGTTAAAAGAAACGAGAGACAGCTATGCTCATGACAAGTAAGCTAAATAAACAAACAAACAGTTTGACAATTTAACATGCTATGTATCCATTCTTCTTTTTTCTTAGATTTAAATATTCTGATTACTTATCATGAAACATAGTGGGCATGACATTGCCGGCGATTTGCAACTTGTGGTATCGAAATTTGTTTATTACACCAAAGAAGAAACAATATAACATTCACACACACACACACATACACACATACACACACACACACACTCACACACATTGTGGGGTTAAAACATAAGTGTGACCAAAAAAAAAAAAAAAAATAAGTTAGCCAACAATAAACTACAAGGGTTATAATTAGATTTCGCAGTCTCTGATTCGAACATAGTCCAAACTTTTACCTCCACATCCAAATGCCAAGAACCATAACTGCTGCCATAACAAAAGAAATGACAATAGGAGCAATGATGGCTGCCAGGGATTCTGGAAGAAAAAGAAAAGAAGTTTATTTTGGTCATTTTCTTTTTCCAAAAAGATGTCATGGAAACTGTTCACAGGATTATAACCGATTGCTGAATGGCTGTAATAATAATCGATGCTGTTAGAATGTTTTTGCATTTGTGTACTAGCTGCATACATGTATTGGAAAGAGAGAGAGAGAGAGAGAGAGAAGTTTTTATTATAATTAATACCGCTTGTGATATTTAATAAGGAATTGCTAGTAACGACCCAAAGAGCACACAGAAAATGCTCATGAACACCAAACAAAACAATCCCTTGTTGTCCACCATACGTATCTAAAGACTTTGTTTTCATAAGACAAAGTGTCCTGTGTGCGTCTGTTGGTGTGTGTGTGTGTGTGTGTGTGTTGTATTTTTTGTGTGCTTTGTTTTGATTATTCTTTTTCAGTTATGTTGTAATCTTACAATGCTCCTTTTCTCATGTTTGTTTCAACTATCTATCTATCTATCTATATATCTATCTATCTATCTATCTATCTATCTATCTATCTATCTATCTATCTATCTATC
>JBCAUA010083244.1:0-10702 GCA_038406235.1 Peronia verruculata | reverse complement strand
CTATCTATCTATCTATCTATCTATCTATCTATCTATCTATCTATCTATCTATCTATCTATCTATCTATCTACATGACACAACTGATTTTTCCTCACATTTTTCCTATTTTTGGAACATGCCGAATTTGACGGAAAAGCCTAAATAGACTATCTTTAATAATATATATATTTTTTTTTAAATCACTCCCTAAAATGTTATGTTTATGTTGAAAATCAAAACAGGGCAACTGACAATATTCTTATTCTTATACACAGATAGCTCAGGTTTTATAATTGATGTTCATAAACAACATCATGTTGCTTATGTTTACACAAACTATTTCACGGTTCATTTTTGTTTCTAGACAGACGTCAGACTGACAAAGCGATAAGAATCAGATGGATTTAAGGACGTTTGGGTAGATAGACAGATTACCTTATTTTCACGTCTGATACAACGTTTCTAACTGTCTCTTACTGGACGTGGGCGAACTATTTGAAAGAGTAAACAATAAATAGAGACCAAAAAAAAATAAAAAATGATAAGCATTTTTTCTTTATTGTGGCTATCCCATTTGGAATCAGCATATCGATATTAAGGGACACCGGTTTCATAATCAGTTTTTCTTTTATGGTTGCCTTGACAATGCAATCATCTTCATAATTGTTCAACACAGAACAGCATAAGAGCTCTTCCCTTTGTCAACAAATAATACTGAATGGTCTAATAAGCAGAAAATTCCACGTTTTAAAATGTTTATCAGATCTCCTCCCTTGTTAAGAAAAGATCGATCATCGATGTATTCTTCTCTTCCTCATCCTCTCCCCCGTCAAGCCATCCTTCTCCGACCCATTCCTTCTCCCATCTACTCCTTTTCCTGTCCAATCTTCCTACCATCTACTCTTGCTCCCATCTACCTTTCCTCTTATTTAATTTTCCTCCCATCGACTACCTCCCCCTCCCGCCTTCCACTCCTCATCGAATCCACTCCTCCTCCCAACCACCCCCTTTCCCATCCACACTTCCTCCTATCTACTCTTGTTTCCAATCCACTCCTATTCCCATTCACTTTTCATCCTATTCACTCTTCCTCTCACCTACACTTCTTTCCATCCACTCCTCCCATCCACTGTTCCTCCCACCCATCCTTCATAACGTCCAATCTTCCTCCCCTCCAGTCAATCCCCCCCCCCCGAACCTTTGAAAACAAAATAGTCACGTTGTATGAGTGGTTACTAAACCTCTTTGCCTTGCTGTTTTACACTGTATTAACAAATGGCTGCTCTATCATGCAGAATATCAAACAAAAGAGAAGCGATGTTGTATGAAATGCCTCTTACAGTTGTGGGGTTGACAAAGTTATGTTAGGCATGCGTCGCCCACATTGTCTTACACTCACATATCTTGTGATCAGCCTTTTGACTTGCAAACATATTCCACCCTCTTAGGCGTGATAGAATCGCTATCACGCTGATGCAACGTTTAATACCAACATAACTGCACAAGCGAAAACACCCCCACGATTGATAGCTTTTGTTGTTTCATGTAAAAAGAAAAAAAATGGCGACAGGGCAATTTTCTTACTAAATTGGGTGTTGGACACCCTATAAATTACCTCGGTTTCCAAGCTCTCGTCAACTACAACAGCTGCGAATCTACCAGTTCACAAGCCAAGTTCTTTGTCTTCAAGGTAAATATTTGATGGTATTTTGTCATTTATCATCTAAAATAGGAATCTGCTGGAACTATGCTATTTATAGTTCGAAAATGTCATTCTTAAGCAACAAAAACAAAACAGAAAGTAGATAGGTAAATTAAATAGAGTGCAAAGAACTGTTGGCCAGACAAACAGATTGATGGAATTTCATAAAAGCATTTCATCATGGACGATTTTGGAAAGAAACATGTTTGTCTAAGAAACTCGAGTGCGGCCACCCTGGTGAAGGGTTGCACTTAAGGGCGGCGGGCGGGGGCGGGGCGTCCTCGAAGAGATTTTTCCATTATGTTCATAATAATCACAATATAAAAAACATTAAAATAATAATAATAATAATAAAAAGCGTTTCAACTAGGAACAAAGCGAGAAGACTGCTCCTCCCTCGCCCCTCCCACCCCCCGTCCATCCTCACTCCCACCTTACAAAAACACACACACACACCCCCGCACACACACATACATACACCCGCGCACACATTCACCCAAACACAAAATTAACATAAGACATAAACCAAGATGGTTGAAGTAGTTCAGCTATATACTTGATTTTTTTAAGTGTATGAGATCCAGGAGACAAATATGATAAACAGACAGTTGAAATTGTTATTAATTAATTAATATGTACTTCATTTAATACTAACAGACTCTCAAAGACGCAAATATTTCAAAAGAGAAACACCTGGCATTGCTATATAGCGTATGTGACATGTAAACTACTCACCACCTCGAGCGCATCAACATAACACTCTGATGTTGCTGTCCTCCATTTAAGAGGACTAGCTGCTTTATCATTTTGCTGACACGATACATCCCTATATTTAAGCTGATACCCTATCGACACGCTCATTTTTTTTTTCCCACCATGGCACCGACCTTGTATACAGCGACTAGCGCTTATTTCACAAACCGCGTAAGTGTGGGACCAGCTTAGAATATCGGGAAATCCTCTTTTAAAATGAACTGTTCCATGAGTGAAAAAAAAATAAGAGAAACGAAAAAGGCCACAAAAAGTTTTCCGTTAAATCGTACACTGTAAGTTGTCTTAGTAAATCTTCGGCATGATAACAAAATATGTTGTTTTCCTAGGATTTTATATATTTACTTATTGATTGGCTAATTAACTGATTGATTGGGCCATTGATTGATTGATTCTTTTGTTAACTTTTGTTTGTTAGTAATTTATCTTTTAATGTTCGTTTTTAATTGTTATATTTATTCCATCCAGATGAAAACGGTTTTGGTCTTAGCCACGTGTCTGATTCTGGGCGTGATGGCTCAATCAGATCTTCAGCAGATGATGAATGAAGCAACTAATCGCTTGACTGAAGCCATGAATGGGCAAATGGATATGTGTATGATGAGGGCTAGCATGGACGCCTGTAACAAGATGTGAGGCCAATCAAGTTTTTTTTAACACATATTGTTATTATCTCTTTGTTTGAGTTGTTTGTTGGTATTGTCTGTTGTTTACAGTGTGATACGTCTATCTCGTATCTTACAAACATTTCCCAGCAGTCTCCAGTCATGATTTACGTTATGTTCAATACATTCTGCTGCTACCTCTCTTGATGATCTATTTCTGTCCAAGTGTTTTACTATGTCCGATTGATAGGCAACCGGTCAGGTGTAAAACGTAGTGAATCCATTTCCAAATCTATTAGGCACATTCAAATCTGCTCTTTTACGAATCGTAGTCGTGGCTTGTGATGAGATAGTAAGTGACGCTTTCTTTCTCTCAACCCTTAATTGTCTCTGGGCTCACCTTGGTACCTCCTGACCAATTATATTCTGGGGCATGGTCGTTAATTTTTTTCTTTCTCCATTCCTGTTGCAGGAGCATATGACAACGGAGAAACTCATTATTAAAAATAGTAACGATAATATACACTGATATAAATAGCAACATAAAGAAATAATTGAGACACGATTCGATGAAATCAGGCGCTTGTCAAACTGAGCCGACTGGAGAAATCATGTGTTTTTCAACACTGAATGAATTTTTAGTGTGTGTGTTGTGTTTTTTTTCTTCACCAAACCATTCTATATCAATCTAAAAATGCGATTCAGAGTTCAGCTTACTGAAATGTAGCAAGTAAAGGCCCAAAAATTGTAATTGAGTGGGGTGGCCTAACAAAGATAAAGAAGGATTTACAAAAGTGATCAGCCAATTTCTCGCTAAATTCAGCTGCAGCAACCGGTCACCCCCATTGTCTTTATTTGCCAATCTCTCTACTTCTACTTAAGGTAGATCAATACCTTTTTACAAACTGAAAGGAAAATGGATAATCTTCACAGTGATACCAATAATTCCATATGCTCAAAATTTAACGAGTGCCTGATTTCATCGTGTCGTGTCTCAATTAATGGCAGCTGTAATTCAATGACACAGATACAGTACAACAACTATTGTCATCATCCTTCTTAAATAAAGAACACATTAATTGATAAGAGCAGAATAATAGCAGCCTGCACTAAAACTGTTTGCATTTCTTGGGAAAAGAAATGAGAAATTTACTTGCTCAGAGTTTATGCACTAACGAATTCTCAGCAATATCGTTTTTTTTTTTTTTTTCTCGATCTTCATCTTTTGTAAATACATACAATGCCAATAAGTGTAATAGTCAGGTTTTTGGCCGTATAGTGATTGGGGCTGTGCTGGCTATCAGTAATTACCAAGTTGCTAAGGATCACAGGGGATCAAACACAGTATCACTGAACTATAATGAATGGTATATCTATGTACAGGGTTATGAAATTATGCAAGGAGATACCTGGGTTCTTATTATTTTATTGACAAACAGAAGAACGATGTCATGTTGCTCTGTCAAAAGCCGAATGGTTTAACACCTTGGAACTCTAATCATGTTTATTCTTTATTATTTCTAAAAACCGCTCTGTCTTTGCTTTATATCATTCGCAGGATGTGGAACGCATTGTCAGATGGCATGCAATGTATGATGGCCTCAATGGACAAGGCAATGATGACACAATAAACAGCTGCTAAAGTGGCAGAGGCAAAAATTCACTCAGTTGTTTGAAATTGCTTTTTTATTTTGTCTTGTCTCGACGGTTGTTCCAAATGCGACTGGTAATCGAAGTGTTAATATATTTGCAGTTATTTATGTTCCTGATGTTGTCGTAGTTCACAACATTTCTGCTGATCATGGCCTTCACACACACACACACATACACACACACACACACACATACATACACACATACAGAGAAAGAGAGAGAGAGAGAGAGAGAGATTTGATGAAAGTAATGAACTATAGAGGTCACGTTGTCACCAAGGTGGTTTAAAAGATCATCTAAAAGAGATCGCTTAAGGTATTCAAATGTAACATTACATTGATATCAGTCTTGCATTCTATGGGAATCTCTGAGGTAGAAATTGTTTGGTTTATATGGGGACATAACTCCTCTACAGATCTCACGTAACAATAGGACGTGTGTGGATTGATGGTGTTGTATTGTTGATGTCTAACTGACAAACAGGAAAGTTATGAAAAACTATATGAGGATTGCACTATAAAACAGCAAACAATACATTTAGCAGGATGAAAACATACAAACAAACAACTAACATTTCACTAACTTGTACAATGGTCACTTTATAAAGAACAGCTTAGGCAAGCAATCAGGACTGTTCACTGTCGTCTTTTTTCTTTCTGCCTTCCGTATAGAACGAGGTCAAAGGGTTAATCACAGCCTTTGTCTGAGCGGGCGTTAGCAAATTTGTATGGTAAACGTTTTCTGGGAAACAAATTTATTCTATTTCAACAAAAAATAAACTAATCAATAAAATAAAAGTTTTCCAGTTTGCAATGTATAGAACAGTTATGTAGCGGTTATAACATACTAAATGTTGACCAAACAAAAAATAATAATTAAAAAATAGACATTGTGGTATGGTAAAATGGAATGATATTTAATTTTAATAGTTCCCCAGAACACAAAGACTATGGCGTATAAATTGATACATGCGTTGTTGATTTATCTGAAGACAGCTTAGAAAACATGAGATTTCTTTTGTAGGGCGTACGACTCAGATGGTTTAACAAATTACGGTTTTTGCAGTTTTTTTTTTTTTGAATTTGTTTGTTTATTTATTTATCTATTTTGTTAAAAACAAAAATAAAATGTATATATTACCAGGTTTTTCAAACTACGTGACTCGTTCAGCGTGCACAGAATGTGAAATAGATATGATGAGCTTGTGTGTGTGAGGGCAGGGGTGGGGGGCATGCGCGTGTTTCTGTCTTATTAGTGTGTGTGTGTGTTTCTTAAAAGGTGGAGGAGCGTCCTAAAGTACGATTTTTGTGGAGGAAAAAAGAAGACAAAGAAGAGGAACAAAATGAATGTTGGTTTGCCGCCCTCTTTCTGTTCTGTGTTTTCTGAAAATAAACATGTCAAATCCGGTAGTTGTTGTCAGATCCATGATGTTCCCATCCAGCAATTTGACTTATAAACGACAGCAAGTATAACACGCATATGATGTTTTATAAAGAGCTATTTTGTTACATGTACAAAGCTGGCAGGCTAAAACTTTTGAAAATAGCTAATGCTCAGTATTAGCAGTCGGAGATGAATTACATACTAATTTCCACAGTTTGGCTCTGATATGAACATGCTAAATTCGAATTCGAAGCGGAAAATGACTCATTTAAGGGGTGGAGCGGGTTCTGAAATTGGGTTTTTGCTCAAAATATTCGATTTGGGGTTTCTGTTTTCTTTTAAAAGTGTGGCCTCTGCTGAATGTAAAAATCGTATCAAATAGTTGATATGTCCACTCTTAGGTGTCGGGAGTGTGGTCAAGCAAAGGTTGTTCTGTTGCTCTTCCGTCCAGGCTCTTATTCATTTGGGGCACTTTATTCAGAAATAGATCATCACCATTTCGCCCGATATGGGCAAATTGCTTAGAAGAGACTTCATTGTGATCGCCTCCATCATTATCGGAAGCCCCAGTGCCAGGGGTGGACACTGACTGACCATTTGAGAGGCTGACCACACCGAATATCAATGAAAATGTTCACCTGGGCCTCTAAAATAATCTTCCCACGGCCTTATAAGGGTAAAATATGCCCCGTTTCTGCTTTTTCAGAATGTAATAGTGGATTATCTGTCACAGGAAAAGGTAAAAACGCTTTTGGTTTTGACCGAGGAATACATGGCGGCCATGTATAGCCCTCTCTGGACCATAAAATGACTCCACGGGAGCCCTTCTACTGATGGGGGTAGGGAAGCAAAACTGGAGGAAAAATGGAAGGAAGGGCTCAGGAGAAGCCACATAAAGGCATAGAAATCATGGAAAGAAGTCTAGTGAGTTAATTGAAACACATAACACAATAGTGTTATGTTATTTTTTTACCACGGTTGTGGACAGCTGAGATAAGCACCACTATAGGAGGTTGAAAAGCTTATAAAAACCACCCAAGAAGTCTAGTAGGTGAAATAAAGATGTTTTAGGGTTGAAAGTCCAATCAAAAGCTCTTTACGGTTGTTCTTTGTAACGAAAAAACTTTAAATGCATTTTTCTCAAAATGCGTTTTTTTTTTTTTGTTTTTTGTTTTTAGCACAAATGTGCTATCTACTTCCTTATTTACTGAGCGATTGCGATGAAATTTGGTACGAATATAGCGCGAAACAATATCTCAATTACCGCAGGAGGGCTTTTTAATACCATTTACGAAGCCTCTCTCAGGACCCATGTCTTGCCATTATTGTTTGATAGATAGTTGATAGCACGTGTGAAAACTATTGGCATTCGCTGAGATATTGAATTACATGCAACAATGACTGCTATAGAAATAAAATGTGTATGTAACTTTTAGCTGACATCAGACTCACGACACGTCAGCATTGCTGGCTTCGCTGTGCGAGTCTATCATGGATAACGTGAATAATAGAAGTATTTTTCCACTTGAAAAGTTAAACGTATAAAACTGTTGAGAGCATGTTCCGCTGCATTGACGAATTTTAAAGGTCGTTTAAAAGTAGTGGCAAACAGCATGTTTGTTAATGATATGACCTAATTAGGATATATTGCGATTAACAAAAATGATCAGCCATTTTGCCACTAATTTCAACTGAAGCAACAGGTCAAGCCGTCCCTTTTAATTGTCAAAAGCTGAACGGAGACATGGATAACAGTTCACACTGAGAAAAGGAAATTAATAATCTTCATAATGATACCAGTAACTACAACTGCTCAAACATGGACGAGAGACTGATTTCATAGTGTAACATCTCATTTTTGAGGGCTGTGCGGACTTTGACACACTGATGTGAGCAGTCTGACAGTTTTATGGAAGAAGAGGGCACAAAAAGTCAGGAGAAAAGTCCCAGACTTCTAATGTGAGCATCACTTGAGACTAGAAGTGAAAAATTAACCCAGTGAGTGGGGCATGAACGACTGAATAGAGGAGAGTTCAGCAAAGAGCATGTTTTGCCGGCACTGTCTTTGGATCTTCAACTGAGGTAACTACAGTCGACGTCATGGGATGTCATAAAGAATTGAGAAATGAAATGTGTGAGTGTCAAGGAACAAAGTCATTACAGTTGATCAAGAATGATTTATCCACCTTGAAGGAAGGCGAGAACTGTCACTGGTCTTGTCAGAAGATCTCATGGTGTGACAGATTCACAAATGGTATCGATAACTGTATCTGGTATGACTCTGTCGTCGGATATGACATAATCTAGAATTGATTGATCTGATGTCACAAACATAAATGAATATAACAGCTTTACCACTTCTTTTTGGGCTTTAGAAGCGTATCTTTTTTTCTCTTGAAACAGGGAGCAGTGTTCTCTCAGACCAATTTTCTCACATTGTGAGAGTGTGTCTGTCTTTATTGATGACTGACTATAATATGTAAAAATATAGGATTGCTTTTGTTTCCAAGAACCGAACCAATATTAAGTTCTTTTGTCAGTGAGAATTGTTGGCTGTGCTTAGCCACTTAATGACGATATTAGTCGAAATAGCCCATCGTACACTCTATACTGATTACAGCCATACTTATGTGGGTAAGATTGTGGTCCGTAACTTGACTGCACAAATACTTGTTTAATTTTTAATTTGAAAACTCATTGAATTGTTTTAAAATTTGATATATACTATTTGAAAAATTCTACTCAAAGTTTTCAATCATGATCTATGCAAAGGTTTTTGAAAGTCTTTCAACGAACACAATGATCTGTGCTGTAGGTTTATATTGTCACACTACCACTATTGCTATTGTGTCGCGGTTTCTGAATGTTCTCTGTCACTGGGCAAAGCTGAACTCTGTTCACTGCTTGCTGCCAACACTGCAAATGACCAACTTGAGATGTTGTACAATTTAAATAAATAAATTATGACTATCTGATTGTCAAGTGAATTTTGAAAGGAGTAGCACTGGAGACGGATTTCACAGTACAGTGTGTCGTGGCAAAATCAATATTCAAATTCAATATCTTCTCACATTGTCTATTTATATGTTGTTGTCTTACTTTTTACTTCTAGCTGTGTCATTAAACAACCCGTAAAACAAACAAACAAACAAAAAAAAAAACCTTATTTTGTGCCTTTCTCTTTCTTTTTTTCTTTTTTTTTTTACTTTTTTATTAGGCTGATGTCAGAAATTACGGGTTCCTTCTCCATGTACTCTGTAAAACTGATGAAACAAAATAGTAAAACGCTTAATAAAGAGCCGCTTAAGCATCCAAAGGTGTTTGTTTCCTGAGGTAGAGATCTTAGAAATGAATTTTCTGGACTTTGGAGGTTTCTTTTGTGTATACTGACGAAAAATGGCCTCTTTAAAAAAGGCCTATTTTTAGACAAGTGTAACCAGGAAAAACGCCCCACAGTCATAGTCGCCAAATACCATGAAAAACGATATAACGACATGACTTTCTAAATTGCAATATTAGGAATAACATCACATGCTCAAATGAAAAAGAAACAGAAATTAAACAGGGAAAAACGGTTTTCAATTCCACCAAAGCTTTGGGCGAGGCACATGACCGATGAGTCCACGGACAAATTTGTACATCGAGCTTGTTGAAAAATATTGTTTTTCCAGTGATCAAGTGTATTGTTTAAACTGAAATTTACCCTTTTTGTAAAAATTAGATCTGTTTTTATTTCATCTGCATATTTCTTGTGACAGATTAAAAAAAAACACCAGTGCCAGGAAGATATCGAGCCCTGAATATCCAGCCTCACGCGCGATAGGCATAGTCGAAAAATGTCGATTTCTGCCTGGCTGTATTCTTTTCAACCGACAAAACGCAGTGTCGTGCTCAAGTATGTGTCAATCTATCATGAAATTTTGAAAAAAAAAAAAATTGGTTTTAGGGGTATATTTGGGTCACCCATACAATTTGGAGTTAACTAGAACGATTTTACCCAGATAAAGATCCAATGTGTGTTAATCGAGGCACGGTAATGTAAAGCGGACTTAATGTGGATTACCCATCTGCTTGTTGTTGATGAAAACACAAGAATGTTCCCTTTTTGAATAACGACAGGAATAAAACTGATTATTGTAGGTCTGCAAGGCCCTTGGATTCTATCAATAAATCTAGATTAGATCTGGAGAGAAATATTTAGGAAAAATAAAGCTTTGGGGATTTAATTTTGTTGCCTGAGTTAATCTTTGATTTTCATTAAAAAGAAAATCAGGTGTATCTGTGTAGGCATATATAGATATTCCCAGATGATGCACTGTTCATCCGTAGGGAAGATAATGGTGTACTACGCCATCATTGTTGCACGGACAAAATGATGTAGATGATTCTCTTTGATTTGTCCTTTCTTTACCTTCTTGGTTGTCATAAAGACCTAGAACAAACCCTCTTGCTTAACCTGCTGGGACCCTCGACCAGCGCAAGTCCACCCTAACGCTAACATGTAGGTCCTACGAGCGGGAGAAGGTCCACCCTAAAGGTGCAGACAGAGTAGAGTCGCTTTCCCCGCACCTTTTTCCCGTCAGGCCCCAAATAGGGGAATGCCAAATT
>JBCAUA010083233.1:0-10702 GCA_038406235.1 Peronia verruculata | reverse complement strand
ACAGACAGACAGACAGACAGACAGACAGATAGATAGATAGATAGATAGATAGATAGATAGATAGATAGATAGATAGAGCAAGGGACAGAATATGAAACAGACAGACAGATAAAATGTTTTGGAATGATTTAACTGAATTAAAGACATGAGAATACGAGAATGCTCTTACTTTGTGGTCATGAGGAACGGGCTTGGAAGGAGACGGGCCTGAATCCTAGCGGGCCGTACACTTTGGCGGGCAGCACCGGAGACGTGGGTTGCTTTTCCGGGGAGACAATTTCTCCGGGGATAAAAGTCTGACTGCTGGCCGGAGGCACTTTGGTAGTGGTGGTCAAGTAGTCCATTCTGTCCTCCGGTGAGGAGGTTTGAAAATCCGGCACTTTCACACTGACCATGCCATTCTCATTGTCAATGGGTCTGATGACCGTAGGAGGGGCCGGAGCTGAGGTCAGCGATGTCTGATGCTGGTCAGTTCTGGTGACCGTGCTATGGTCACTACTAGAATCGACAACCTCAGTCAACATCTGTGATGTTATTTGCTGTTGCTGTTGTTGATGCTGTTCCTGCTGTTGTTGCTGCTGCTGTTGCTGTGGGTAGACTTGGGGTGGTATCTGAGGATCCGATGCGTCTAGCATCTGCAGTGACTTATAATACAGACCGTCCCCTTGCACCCTATTCAGAGCTGCCATGTCGCTTGTTTGAAAAGGCTGCTGGTTGGAGAAGATGCTGATAATTTGCCTTTTGGCGGCATTGGCTGTGGTGTTGTCTAAACTTTTCCCACCTCCAAATATGGTAGACAGGTTAGGCCCGTTGCCCAGCGTAGAGAAGCCGTTTTGACCGTGAGTAGTGTACCCTGGCGTGTTGTAGCTAATGGTGCTAAGAAGTAACGCCCACTGCTGTTGTGTAGAGGGTGGAGTCACGCCCATCATTCGCATATAGTCGCTGAGATAAGCCAATTCGTGCGGTGTGAGAGTAGGAAGGGAGGAGTGACTGATGTCCCCGCCTAATGGCTGGCCCCCTACCAGGGGCGCAGAGTGTGTGGTGTAGTTGCGGGGGTTGGGCGTGGTGGCGGAGCTAGCGTGGGGGATTGAATGGCCCAAGGACGTAGTAGAGAAGGAAGGTACGCTGTATCTCTGCTGAGACATTAGGGGTGGAGCGTGGCTGAACTGGTTGGAGTTCATCAGGTACTCGGAGGTGTCCGTCCCGACGCTGCCATTAATCAGATAGGAAGAGGTGGGCAGATGTCCGTTGCTGGCGTAGTGTGTGGGCAAGACGTTGCTGCCGCTGTGAGACACAGCGTTGATATTGTTGAGGGATGGCATGCTGATGGCGTTGTTGTTTAGCTCATTGTGTGCCTGGCGGACCTGCTGTTGCTGGAGAAGTGTGATCTGCTCTTGCATGGTGGCCGTTTGCATGCGCTGCAGCATCTCCTGGGCGTCCAACTCCCTCAGCCGTCTGAATTTTTTCTCCATATCCTGCTGCTTCCGTCTTTCCAGTTCGATCTGCTTCTCTTTTTCCTGTATCTCTCGGGCCATGGCCGCCTCCATTCGGCTCTTCTCCTGCATTTTCAAGGTGGACTGGAAAGAGAACTTTTTGTTTTTCTTCTTGAAAAGCTTTGGGGCGTGTCCATCATCATCATCCACCACTCGGCCATTGACATTAGACTTGACTGGCTGAGATTCTGGCAGAACGACGATCTGTCCATTCTGGCTAACGTATGCCACGCCAGCCCGTTTCATAGGTTTCATCTTTTGCTCCGATTTAGATGTTCGGTTGCTATTCTTGTATGTCTTTTTGTCAACATTGATGCCATCGGCAAAGTCGATATCTCCAATGTCATCATCAGAATTGTCAGAATATTCCGACTCGCTGATCCCATTTGCGTACGGTTGATCTATAAAACCATCGCTAAGAGTGCGGCGCAGAGATCCTTTACCGTTGTCCGCAAAAACCCAGTTTGATCTCTTGGAGCTGTTGAGTTCTTCGTCTTCAGACTCGGGAGTTGGACTAGGCGGTTTTGTCTCTCGGACATCCAGGAACTCGTGAGATTTCTGTTTCTTCAGTAGTTTCCCTGAGGCTTTACTGATAGAGCCAAAAGCATTACGCACACTCTCGTGGACACTCTTCTTGAACTTTCTGATGCTTCCAAACTTGGTCTTCTCATCCACAGGGACTTCAGCTGATTCTTGCCTTTCAATCTTTTTCTGCGATTTTTTCTTCTTTTTCTTATCACCCTTAAGCTCCGTGATTTTAGGTGGTATGATAGACGACTTAAAACCCTCGGAAGATACTCGTCTCTCTACTACAATATGCTCATCCATAATGTCATCGTCAGAATCTAGGTCATGCTCGGGGGTCCAATCGGGTGAGAAGATTCTCTGACTAGCATTAGAGCTACTGATGCTCATGTCCTCCGACTGAATGGATGGGCGTTTGGTGAAGTCGATGCTGTCTGCAGCTGCTAGATACTCTTCTTCCAAATCCTCGGGCACTTTGCTCTTGTCTTTGACATCAAGGACTTTTGATGATCCTGAAGACGAAGGTGAATTCTGTGTCTCGTTAAGATTTTTACCATCCACCGAAATAGGAGTTCCGTTGGTTGTTTTTGGCGACTTTTTAGAAACTTTTACCATACTGGACTGAAAAACAATGTTCTTATCTTTGTCTTCTCGTGGTGTGGACGGGGCGCTGTTCTGAAGGCTGTCTGCGCTCCTGGCTTCCTTCAGTCTCTCCTCTCTCGCACTTGCTGCTTTGGCCAACTCTTCTCGAAACAACTCCGAGGCGTCTTTAGGTTTCTCCAGGGCTGGTGGCGGTTTGCTTTTGACGATCTTCGACCCTCTGGCTTGAGCGGCCAGAATGATATCGTGCTGTAGCAGTGAACTCATTCTCTTGAAGGGCGAATTTCCTTCGACTGCTGAAGCACTTGGTTTATTATCTCCGTTATTGGATTTGAGCTGCGAATCCAATTCGCACAGGGCGATCTCATGGGATTCAGCCTGAGGACCGGCAACACTAACATCGGCTGCAGTATCCTTGTTTGTGACTGCATTGCCATTATCGTCACAAACTTCAGAGACTATTGCTGGCGTTTTCTGACTCTGTTGCTGTCCAGCATCCGTATTTGCTGGCGGTGATGAAGAAGACTCCCCAGATGCAGTAGCGGTCTCACTTGCAGGTTTGGGATTCTTTAAAGTATCTTCGAGCTTCTTGAGGGCCTCTAGCTGCGCTTTTGCTTGGGACATACTCCTCTGTAAAGAAGAGTAGCCTGGCAAAGATTGTGTAGACCCTAAGTCTGATTCTTTGCCAGCAGCTGCTTTGACCATGGATTCCGGCAGAGGCGGAGGTGGTGGGATGTTTGCAGATGGCACTGTCGATGACACAGAAGTCGATAGGCTTCTGGCTAAAGGCTCGGGAGCAGGGGCCTTTGAAGATTTAGAAGCAGAGGAAACACTTCGCTGCAAGGGTCTACTTTGTCGCTTGCTTGTCGGCGAAGAACTTTCGTCCATGTCGTAGTCGGCAGGCGGTTCTGTATTAAGGGAAAACCGGCTGGGACTTTTCTCTCTGCCTGGCGGCCCAGGAGGGGGCGGAGCTGGTGCTTTTTTCTTCTTGGACTTGCTGACGCCAGTCTCTGAACTACCAGTGCTGATGCTGTGAGTACTTGACTTCCCGCCCAGATTCTGTCGGTCAAATGGAGATTTGGGCACGGTGCTGCTGGCAGTGATCTCAGCTCCCAGGTCCTCCAACTTCTTACTGGTGCGGCCTTCCAATTCGTTCACCCTTTTCAATCTGCGGTACTCGGCCAGCTGGGCGTAGGTCAGGTTCATAGAATAGTCCATTTCGAAACTGCTTTTGAGGGGCAGAGAGGCTGTACTGGGCTGATAATTGGAGAAAGGCTCGTGTCGAGCCACGTTGTACAAATGCTCTCGGGGATCTTCATGAATGACATTTTCTTGAATAGAAATGCCATTGGTTAAAGATGTTTGACGCTTGTGTTTGGCCATTTTCATTTGCGGGGTGCGATCTCTGTCTACAGACTGTGACCTTCTCAAATTGGTTGCTGATTCCGGCCGAGGGCGATGATCGACTTTAGGCAGGGTGGCCGGTTCCAGTTTCCTCGGACTATTCAAATTCGACAGTAGCACGGTATGTTTTTCAGGCGATGTCGCTGTGGGCACTCTGCCATTCGGGGCAGCCCCGCTGGACACAGGGCTAGCGTGGCCATTAGACAATGCTGCGGAATGAGAAGATGCATTCAGATCCGGCCCACCATTTTCTCTGTGGGCGTGACCGGTATGTCCACTGGTGTCCTCCTCAACCGCAGAGTCATCCCCAGCCTGGAAGTCAATTTCTGGGTCGTACTGGAAAATGTCAGCAAAATCGGGGTGAAATCTGGTCAGTTCCTGTGAGACAGGACGTAGAAGCCTCCTGGCATTGCTCATATCCTGCACACCATTGGGCAGCACCTTGTTCTCCGGCACGATATGTGACGGCGTCTTTGGGGGCGGTGGTATCTTGGGCGGGGCAGATGGGCGGGGTGGAGGATTGGATTTACGAGGAAACAGCGGCTGTGATGAGTGCTGGAAGGCGGTAGACTGGTTCTGACCCATGGCGGAATCAGTGGGGTAACGAAGGAACTACAAATGTCAAGAACGAAAATGCACGACGAACAACTTGAAGACGATCTCTAAACGTGATGTCAATCAAGTGAAAGCTGACTTAGGTCTAGGAAAAAGTACACGGCGATTGACAAAGCCGATTTCCAGAGATGACTTGTACATCACGATCTCGTATGAGGTGGAATCTGCGAAAAACAAACAGAAATTGTGGTAAAGCAATTTATACACCTTTGGCTCGATTCCATATCATGAATTTTAATCTGGAACTGAAGTATAGTTTTGTCAGAGGTTGAGTAGTCTGATTGAAGCCGACGCAATACTTTGTTTGTTTGTTTGTTTGTTTGTTTTTTTTGAAAATATTACACAAGAGACTGGGAAAAGATGACAATCTAGAATAATGTAATACAACATAATGTCCCAGGTACAAGATAAAACTATGATATGCCAATGCCAGAGAGATCTGGAAGAAGGTATAAGCTGACCTGGAAAGAACAGCAAGGAAAACATACAAGGAACAACATTCCAACGGTCGCCATCAGGCTGACGTAATAGAAGGTTCATATTGCTTTTAACTAGAAGTATTATAAGAAAACCAAGCTATGGAATCATCACTTGGACCAAATTCTGGGCCTTTCAAAACATAATTATCTATATTGCAGTACACGAGAGGAAGTTTTCAGCAAAGGGTCTGCTGTACAACTGTACGCACAGCAGGCCTGAGATTTAACGTTCGCCAACTCGCCAATGGCCCCTAAAAATGGTGTCTGGCGAACTCGATTTACGGCACCACTCGCCCGGCTGGCGAGCTAGAAATTACCTTCATGGGTAGAGATTTTGTACAGTACGGTATATCAATAAAAACAGAGAATAAATTTGTTTTCTAAAAATAATCAGCACAAACAGTGTTGCTGTTGAAAGTATTGTTTATTAGCAATAGTAAGACAATTTAAAATAGAACTGCATTTTCGATCAAAGGGTCTGGTGATCTGAAATATTTTCTGGCAACCTGAACTTCCCAGGTGAGGAGCCCGGCTGGCTCCTTAGCCTGGCTTGCTAAATCTCAGGCCTGCACAGGGAAGAGTTAATTAAAAGACTTGCCGTATTGCTGCTGCTGCAGCTGAAAAAAAAAAAAAAAAGATTCTTGTCTGCCTACAATGTGAATGATTACATAAAAGTTTTGTCTGCCTACAATGTGAATGATTACATACGATTTTTGTTTGCCTATAATGTGAATGATTACACACGATTTCTGCCTGCCTATAATGTGAATGATTACTTAAGATTTTTGTCTGCCTATAATGTGAATGATTACACAAGATTTCTGCCTGCCTATAATGTGAATGATTACATAAGATTTTTTGTCTGCCTGTAATGCGAATATTTAAATAAAATTTAAAAAAAAAAAAGTGTCGGCAAACAATGAAAAAAAAAAAAAAATTCACCAGGTGCTAAGGCGCAAAAACAAAACAAAACACACACACAAAAAAAAAAAAAATCAGTGCACATAATATATGGGAATGGTTTCTAGAGGACGGTATTACAGTACTCTAAAATATCTAGTAGGTGGGATGATATCTTAAGTTGGCTCATACGTGTGATTAAAAAAAAAAAAAAGAAATAAGAAATTAAAACACAAATTAAAACATTAATTAAAATTAAAGTCACACACACACACGCACACACACACACACACATACACACACACACACACACACACACACACACATACACGTACGCACTCACGCACACAGCTATATTTCAACATATCTGTGAAGCAACACTCATTAAAAAAAAAAAAAAAATAGTAGATACAAGCGCGAATGCTTTCATAGGGTGATTAACACGTACTTTGAAAAATGACTTGTTGATGTGACCACAATTCGCCACCCAACTGAAGCACAATTCCCAACTGAAAACTGGATAAACATGGCATACCGTGGTCGGGGGGAGGTTGGGGGGGGGGGGCATTAAGCTGGGGACAGAATGTGCAGAACACGCCTGTACCACAGAGCGTCGACACCACAAAGGCTGTCAGAGCATCAAATGTGAATAATCTTCTGAACATAACACAATTCAAAGGTGGAACTGTTCTGAAAAGTCTAGAACTATAACCACAGCAAACACATATGAAGATTTACATTACCGAAACTCGATACCCTCAAATATCAGCAGCAACATCAATCACAATCATATTTTAAACTAGAACATTTTCGATCATTCTACAACAGAACGTATAGCGAATTGGCGCCTAGTTCTAAACACATGACCACAGGCCTACCAACAAAGATCAGCTGCACTACCTTCGTGACTGTCATGACATTGGTAATGGCTAGTTCTATATACCTGTTAGGATCGGAAGATTATACGCCCCTTTGACAGCTTCCGTCGATTGTTAGGATGCGTAGATAATTACGTTCTAAAGCTGTACAGTTATTGTTTTATCTCAACATACTAAACTCCGTCTCAGCAAGTCACATGCCACATAGCACTTGGAGATATGTTTCAAGGAAATCATAAAAAACTGAAAGTGAAAGAGATAATAACTATTCTTCTAACATCATGACTTTGCTTGTAGTTGTGAGATACATAACGCCATGTGATACCCTTATCAGCTTTCTGAGAGTGTGATCAACATCGGCAAAAGCTATCATCGCGAACCAGAGTGACCAAAATAAATACTTAATCTGATAATAGTCAAAGTCAGCCCAAAGAACAAATAACTGATATATAGATAGATGTAGTATAATTTTATTATGACTCAATCTTTCGGTAACAAGTAAAAAAAAAAAAAAAATTCATCTCCACCCTCCACCATAAATCTTCACGTTCTAAAAACTAAACAAACCGGGGGATATTCGCTTGAAACAAATCGCATCCCAATTAGTAACTTCTTTGAACACTCTGCAATAGAAAATAATAGTCTAAACATTATGTGTCTTTGCTTTGATGTAGTGAGTAACCTGACGTTTGAAGCAATGAATCACACTCACGCACACACACACAAACACACAACTGTCATTTTATGACCACAGACACATTATAAAGTAGAAAGACAGATTTACTAGGTTTTGTTTGTGTTTGTTTGTCTGTTTGTTTGTTTGGAAAGTGGCATTTCCCTAGCTTGTTTCAAATTATCTTTGGACATCTGTCATATTGTATGACCATCTGGGTACGGAAGTGGGCTTTTATCATCTGATGGACGAATTCTTCCTGGTCTTTGTACACGCTCTTTGTACTTGTACTCCTTTTACTCTTACACAAACTTGTCACTTTACTTGTGTCTCTTCTATTCAATAAGTTCACTGTTAAAATCTGTCAAAAACTCAGTTTCAAAGCAGGTTCTGCAGGAATGAAGTTTTCTGAGAAATGCATCAATTGGCTCATTTTGTGCATAAAGGCAAGGGGCCCTGTGTAACATTTAAATCACCGCAAGACACAAACATGATTCATGAATATTCCGCATATGATAAGTTATTATTACTTTTGAGGAAGGAACGTGCCAGAAGAGACAATATCTTTTCACATGTTCAATTTCAATTCAGAGTTATTAACTCTGAACTCTCCTTGTTCCCCCGCGGGGGTCCAGGGTTTATAAGTGGGTTCTTGCTCCCACCTGCAGGCAGAGTAAGCCCGCCATCGGTGGGGTGTCTCCCATGGAGTGTCATCCTCGACATTCCAGGGGAGACATCTCTTCTCTCTCTCTTTGCTCCTGTCTTCTGTCCCACTTTCTGTCCTCTCTTCTTCTTCACGGGTAAACGCATCTTACCTTGTTTGACACAGTATAAGCATAATCGTGCTGATGTGCCGTTAAACCCAACACAAACAAACATACCTCCCCCACTCGGTTTCATTCTGTCATACATATTCATTCATTCAACTACTTTCCTTTTTAGCCATACACAGTAGTGCAATATCTAAGGACCCAATAAACTAAAGCTGTGATTGAAAGCAAGCCGCTCTTGTTGAGGGCCTTTCCCAGACCTTCGCGCATCCCGCACGATTGGCCTGTGTCAGGTCTTTGTAAGTCTTTCAACCTCCTATATGGTGGTTATCTCGACTGTTTTTCCCTACCAAAAACAAAGGATACTGGTACAGGTGTCTTTTTTCGCTCCGAAAAAAAAAAAAAAGCAGATTTGGCCCAATGGTCACAGCCAGTGTTGGCCGCTGATTTGCACTCGGGAGGGGGTGGCTTTCCCTCTCTTTGTGGTTCCCAACGGCTCATCTTTGCTGGTGTTCCAGTCAGGCTCAAACTGAATACAGCACATGCTTTCCAAAAAAACAGATTTGGCCGGAAGGTCACAGCCAGTGTTGGTCTACCTGCACTCAGGAGGGAGGTGGCTTTCCCTCCCCTTGTGGTCCCCAGCAGTCCATCTTTGCTGGTGTTCCAGTCCGGCTCAGACTGAAAACAAGGGTGCTCTCAAAAAAAAAAAAAAAAACTTGGCCCGAGGGTCACAGCCAGTGTTGGCCGCCGGTTGCACTCCGGAGGGGGGGGTGACTTCCCCTCCTCTTGTGTTTCCCAACGGCTCATCTTTGCTGATGTTCCACTCGGGCTCAAGCTGAAAACAATACATATGCTCGCAAAAAAAAAAAAAAAAGATTTGGCCCGATGATCAGAGCCAGTGTTGGCCGCTGATTTGCACTCGGGAGGGGGGAGGCTTTCCCTCCCCTCGTGATTCCCAACGGCTCATCTTTGCTGGTGTTCCAGTTGGGCTCAAACTGAAAACAATACATGTTCTCAAAAACATAAAAACAGATTTGGCCCGAGGGTCACAACCGGTGCCGGCCATCGGGTTGCACGCTGGAGGAGGGGGGGGGGGGTGGCTTCCTCTCCTCTTGTGCTCCCCACTGGCTCAGCTCTGCTGGTGTTCCACTCGGGCTCAAACTGAATACAGATCATTCATTCATCTGTCATATCAGCTGTCACTTACGCCCGCCCCGGGGAAAGGAAAAAGAACTAAGGACTTAAAACGTCCATACTGAGGAAAAATCCCTAATGTCTCACGCGGCGGCACACAGACTGACCGGATCTGGGAGAGTAGGACCCACTCGGACTGGTGAAAACGCGAAGGTGACCGGAAAAACAACTTCAACATAAAATAAAAACCGAAACATCAGCACAGTGGCACACAGACTGATTGGATCCAAGAGAGTAGGACCCACTCGGTCTGGTGGCACTGCGGGAGATACCGGAACGAAAAACAAAACTAAAGAAAAATCAGGCGCGAGGGAGAATCAGACCCGCCGCGACGAAAATGTACATAATGTAAATAAAAATGAATTGTCGTAAATATAATAGATGTTGTAAAACTAAGCATACCAAGGAAAAAAGTAATAAAGGCCGAAGAGCTCAACCCTGTGTAGATAGTAGATAGAGTAGGGAACGGTAGGAGTACAAGATAGGGAAAGTAGGAACCTGTAAATACACACTCAGAATAGAAAGGTACCCATGAGTGACCACACCAACACAGCAACTCCCTCAGACCCTCGTGGGAGGACCTTCAAAGTGGCCGCGAACAACAGAATAAGGATAGAAACTAGGAAATTAAAAACGTGGACCGCAAAAGAATCCATCAATATGGCATACAGAAATAGCAATAGGGGCCATATTGAGGTAGAATAGGAAAAACAAATGACCTACAAAGGCTACAATAAACACCAAGAGAAACATAAAATAGAGTAGGGAATAGCTAGGGACTGTTGAGTACGGACGAAAGAAAGCACGGAACAAGGAAAAACTGCAGTGGGGAAGCGGACGGGAGGGGCCCATATTGGGCACTAACATGTGTTTGAACAGATGCTTGCAGAAGTGATCTCTGATCACCCTGACTCAGAGCATTTGTACACAGACGATCTAAAGACAAGAAAGCTGTCGGCGCCGGCTCATTCTCTGTCCTGCGGAATATATGCTGTGGCCTAAACCCGAAATCCTCTATTTTTTACAGCTGAGGCTAAAGCCATCGATATGGCTTTAGATACCATACCATAAGTAGGTCCAAACAACTAACTTTTTAATCTTTTCAGACTCCCTGTCCCTACTCCAGGCCCTGAATAACCCCACATTTAGGGATGATAGAGTAACTCACCTC
>JBCAUA010083222.1:0-10703 GCA_038406235.1 Peronia verruculata | reverse complement strand
ACAACAACGTCGGCATGACTTTCGGTCACAGCACAGACCACTAGCGATTCGCCTGTGCCGGCCATATCACGCCCGCGAAAAGGGAAATAGTCCAAAAACCTCCATTATCGCTCCGCCCTAAGGCCTGGCCGTAGAAACGCGGGTTCTCTAATGATCAAGCTGCAAGTGTTCTGTTAAAATTTTTGTTTATGTGTATAAAGGCAGATTTGAAACCAAGTGATAATCTGATCAATAAAAAGTGCTCGATACAGTTTTACTAGCCACACTATGTGTTGCTGTTTCACGTTTAAGTGAATTTATTCAAAATTTAAAGAGATATTGTTAAGAAATGTGCTTTTATAAGAGATCAAAGATCTGCTGCAAGAAGATGTAAGAATATTAAATATGAAAACCAGAGCTGTGTAATAACCTTTACACATGCAGGTCATTTTGTGAACAGAATCACATGGTTTAACAATGAGAGGATTTAGGTTTCAGCCTAGATTTTGCCATAGTTCTCCAAAATTCTGTCTGATTTTGGTGTCATTGCAGGCCTAGTGGTGTTGAACAAAATTTCATACAGTGCGTCCATCTAGTTTCACAAAGGTCAAAGGTAATTTGACACAAAAGCTAATATTTCCTGTCATGTGTTGAAGCAGAAAACAATTTAAGTGGTATTTTTAATGTTCTGCAACATACGTATTATCCTTCCATATATAAACAGAGACCAGAATGTAGACTGTATACTAACATCTTTTCTTTCCAGTAAGCTCAGAAAAGTTTGATGCACTACATAATAAAGATAGATGATGCTGTTGATTTATATTATATTTTTCCATTTTCATGTCTGCGATCCAGCACTCATTCTTGAATAATTTGCAAGATTCAGATTGTCTTCATAATTTTAGCTGGTCAATGGTTCTGCAAGGAATTGACTAATGGCATACCTGAGTTTTAGCACTTCTTTATTTTATTTTTACCATCCAACTTTCTGTTAGTGTGTGGTTGTTAATATAAAAATAATTCTCTTTCTCAAATCACCTTCTTAAAATGTTTTTTTTATGTGATGATAAATGACCAGGGTGGAAAAGTCCGTCTCACTAATTGAAATGTTATGTTTTTATGTTTGTCATGTGCATGCTTTTTCTTCACACCTGTACAGATTACAAATTCTGATATGAAAAATGAAAGACAGGAAAGACTGAAATGTTTATATTTGTTTCACCCTATCTCAGCCCTATTAAAAAACTATGCTGTAAAAGGTCTGATTTGACTTCTTGTTTTTATTTTTTCTCAATGAAAATCTTGACAATATTGTGGGATAAATGAAACTTCACAAATGTTGGACAAAACAAGGCCGAACAAAAAAATTATTTATTTCTGAAGCAAAATATCCAAATTTATTTACAGTAAAGTGTCCTTGGGACAGTTATGAACCACTTAACATTACCTCACATTCAATATCATTCACTTCTGCTATCATACTGAATTTTTAAAACAAGAATACCTGCAGATACAAACTCTTGATGGGTAGTGATAATTTTGTGATAGTGAACAATTTCACACATGAACTGATAATGTTACTTTGCTGCATCAGTCAAAGTATTGAGAGATGTTGGTAACCAACGGCCACTGGCATCTTGCATGAAAACCACATTGTGATCATAGTAAATAGATGCCTTTCCAAATCTGTAGACTTGTTTACCTTCCTGAGTTTTGCCTGGCAGTGGAATGTACAATAGATCCTCTTGTTCTGCCTGAAACACAGAAAAACATATCAGTTTTCTGCAAAAAACATATTTCACCTAAGACACATTTTCAATTTTTTTGATGGACAATAGCACTTCCATTGTTCTTCTCAATTGTTTGTAACAAATTTTAATGATTTTTTTTCACTGAAACTTGCAAAAAAAGATTTAATTTTATGTGCTTGTACTGATACTGAGCAAAAGTTTTACAGCACAGGGAAGGTTAGGAAACTATTTTTGTCAGGCTCAACAAGAACAAATAATCCCATTTGCACACAAAAAAATGTTTATAGATAGGCATTACCGGATGGGGGCAAGCAATACTTACTCTTCTCTCCACGAGATCTTTGAATGTTGTTGGCACACTGCTTCCACTGACTCTTGCTGCTGCCAAGGACTACAAACAAAAGAGGAAAAAAAATGACTATGCTTATCATTAGCTGTAAACTTTTCGGGTAAATGCCCCTTAGTGAAAATCTGTCAACATCCCAATCTTAAGGCATGCTAAACATTTCATTCTGTAATGGTTATGGCATGAAACAGCAAATTTGTCTCAGCAATAATCAAAACTGAAATATTCCTGCAAAACAGCTGAGCGAAAATAAGATAAAAAAATACAATGTACAATCAAAATGTGGTCATCTACTGTTATGGAATTAACAAGAGACACTTTTTCCACGGTGTTTGAAAAGCCATCACAAAAGAAACCATTGGATGCTACTAATTGATAAATAAGCTTTTCCTTTATCTATTCTTTTAGCGCAACACATCTATACTATAAATCTACAATATATCCCACAAAAGGCTTATGGACTCAAAAACTACTAAAGGTATCCATCTGAAATTTGGCACACAAATTTGTTGCATAAAGATCTATATTTCTATCTGCATAAACCAAAAAAAAAAAAATCATATGTATGACACTATTCTGAAAAGGTGATAATAACTGAATAGTTTATTCGAAAGGCAGTCTGATCAGAATAGAATAATACATGATGTCATTATTCTTCTGCCTTCGCTCACAGTAGGCACTGCAGTGAAAATTTCAAAGTTTATTTATGACAATGAAAAACTGTCACAAAAGATAAAGCTTCAGCTTCTGATGACTATGCCTTTTAAATTGTTTCAGTAACTTTGGTTAGTTCATGAGATATTAATTATTTTTTGTATTTAATTTTTGCCCTGAAACTAGCCATATTTTACCACTGCATTTTGTGAGTCTTTGGACCAAAACACATTTTGAACTTAAAATTTAATGATCATTATATATGCACAAATTCTACAAATTTCAGGCACATATTGATGTACAAAGTCATAATCTAAATATGATAATTTTTTTAAACTACAGTATTTAGTTATCATTATGTACCTCTCAAAGGGTAAAATGAGCTTTTGCCCAGCCTAACACTGTAAGAATACCATTTTGTTTCACTGACAAAATGACACACAATTCTTTTTGTTTCAACAGTTTGAATTCTATGAATTTACTCAGAATCCATATCTCCATTTCTTGGGAACTAAAAAGCAACAAATCAAATAATATAAAATACATTTACTCTAACAAGTAACATAAAATAATGAATGTAACTACCATAAAGTTATCCTGCTGCCATTCTAGATCTCTATTAACCACTTAAACAAACTGAGCCTGCTTTCAAATTTAATATCCCCATCTTCTAATGTAGAGCATTCATCTTAAATCTCAAGACAAAGAATTTTTAAACTGAATCTGTCCTGATCCCTGCAGTATCTCAATACTGGGGTTACCGTATTACAGATCTACTTGACTGAATCTACACTAGCAGTCTCAGTTGGCTGATATTACTCAGGGATGGTCTGTCTTCACGAAAAAGTAGTAAAAGTTACTGGCATACTCTTTAGCAGCACATAAAACTGAAGTATGTTACTGGTAAACAATACCGGATTTGGGGCCAAGAGAGAAATTAGTGACAGCCAAAAAATAGGAAATCCTCCTAAAGTGGGAAATTTGACATCCCTGATTACTGCTAGTTCTCTTAAATTTATGTTGTGTGGCAACTAAACCACAGTAACACAATTTTTGAGGCTAACTTAGTGCTGAAATCCATTAGACAGTAATTTTCAAAGGATTTTGCGAGCATTGCCAGCAAATGCCTGTGTTATCAATAATAAGAGAGCGAAAAATGAGACGATTCCTGGTTTTGAGGAAACATCTGAAGGCATGGGATTGTACCAAATGAAATCATTTTTAGCTCATATAGCATTTGAGTGCTCCAAGCAGAAACTAGGAAAGTTTGGTTAAAAGAAGATGGGTGGTTTTTGAAAAATTATGCAGTAAAGCTTCCCCAATTGCAAACGAAAATATCCACGCATCTACAAAACCGAGTGACAAACAGAGCACACCAAGATGTTCAGTATCCTCTAAATACCAAAAAACAAGTGCCAGAAATGGAAGAAATTTGGTCGTAATGAAAGAAATTTGGTGATGGTTTATAACCATCGATTCTGCCCGCCTCATGCTCAGTTTCAAAAGTGAACGGGCACAGGGCAACCCGCTGCAATGCTATGTGCGCGTTCTCATTGCAGTGCCTACTCACAGAGCATCCAAAAAAAAACCCACAACTTCTTTGATTAACATTCAGTTTTATTATCCAAAATACTAACATCGAAGTGCACATGCTTATCATACTGAGTCACAGGGCAGTATCAGTTTGACCTATATTTAGAAAATCTCCCATAAGTTCTCTACTCATTAGTTTAAAAGAGTTTTGCAAGGCTTGGCAGACAAAAGTTTTGATACCATGGTTGTTTACTGGTGTTAACAGAAGGACTAACCTCAATTTCCATTCTGGAATCTGGCATTGTGGATTGTGGGGGTGGGGGTGGGGCCTTTGTGTCCATCAACCTCCTTTCAGCATGGGTAAAGTAGGCCATGTTCTCTTTGATACCAGGTACAAAGTTGCCAGACACAGCTCTATTCATGGTCTCCAAGGCTTTGTTGAACTGATCTGAAACAAATATAAAACAAAAAATAAGAAAGCAAAAAAAAAGAAAGAAAGAAAGAAAGAAAAAAATAAGAAAGAAAGAAAGAAAGAAAGAAAGAAAGAAGAATGAAAGAAAGAGGGATCTGGGTGGGAGTAAAGAAATTCATTGCACAGAATGGAACAATCAGATTAAGTATGGAAGGCTGGTTCCATTTTTTTTTTTTTCCCAATACTTTCTCCTCACAGAAATGATCAAAAAAAAAAAGAGGCATTTTGAAACTACAGCAGTCCAAGAATAGTACGTGTACTTTTCATGCTTAGGAATATAGGAAAAGTAAAGCATCTCTTCCAATATTTCTACTCATAACTAACTTTTGATGAGAATAAAAATACATTTTATGACTTTAAAAAAACAAAAAGAAAACAAAGCAAAGGAAAAAAAAAAAAAACAGCCTTTCAGAACTATTTTTAGGCTTATAGTTTTCATTATTCACGACTATCAATGAATGTGGCAAATGTTTGGCATGGGACAGGCATATAAACATCATTTTTCTAACTCTCTTTCAGAGAAATCTACTAAGATTCTTATACATCAGACAACCAGGTGAAAGACATCTGTCACATCATGTATGGAGCATTGGTGATCAGTCGAAAGTGAGATAGAAGGGCATTACTCTGGTGAAAATTGTATTTAACTGTAATTTCTCTGTGTCAAGATATTCATGTTCAAATACTGAGAACTCATGGCAAACAGACTCCATTTTTTTTCTAGGCAATGCCCCATTTTACATCTAACTCATTTCACCTGGCTGTGCAACATAAATGTAATCTTGCAGTGTAAAAATCATTATTATTTGTAACAAGTATATTATAATTATGATGCATGGCCTCTTAGGTCACAAGTCCTACCTTTGATTGCTGGATGTCCCAACAGATTTTCAGGGAACTGCGCCTTCCAGCCAAGGTACCATTTTGTAATATCTTGATAGTTGGGCATATTGGACAGCCAGGCAATAAGAACCTGGTGCCACTTAGGGAAGAAAGCTTTTTCCAGTATGGCCACCATGGCTTGAATTGGCATCATGTCTTTCCAGGACATCACCCATCGCCAAGGGTCTGTGGAAACAGAGATTGAATTAGCTCACAAAAGCAAAAAGCTATTCCTTCTTAGTTACATTTCCCATGACAGAGAGCATCTTTCCATTATGTTTTTTACTACATATAGTAAAACTCTGTATTGATAATGAACATTCTGTTGCGAAACTATCTTAAAGGGCTATAATATGTCAGATATTCAATCATCAGCATCATTTTTTTTTTCATTAAAATTATATTAGAACTTAAATAATTGATATTACTATGACAGTGATAAATTCAATACATTAAATCGGTGGAGATAAAAAAATAAAAATTAATACACTGGTACTGATATCATGGCGGAGAAATTTCAAACCATACAACAAACCTGTAAATCAAACATTAAGCCAAATTATAAAGAGAAAACTGACCTAAAAATTGCTGATGTGGATTGATGGTCATGTTCTGGAGTTCCAGCTCTAGCTTGGGCAGTATGTTCTTCACCAGGAAGGCATCCATGTGGCCAGGGCGGAACACTCCATGCCAGGGTTCCAGTATAATCTTAGCTGATGCATCTGAGGGATGCCAGTTGGTCAAGGCACTAGCAATTTTGTGTCGTATGGGAGCATACAGAGGTTCCAACTTGTCACCTGCACAAGATCAAAATGTTTTCTTTTTAATGTAGCTTAATGTATTGTTCTTCACAGAGATAATGTCAGAGAGAGTCTGTTCTAGTCATGCTACATATACTAGTACTCATACATTTATCCACCTCCCCTAATGAGCAGGAGAGAAATATGACTCAAGAACAAAGATAAATAAAAGAAAAAAAAACACAACAAACAGAAAAGTTGTTCATTGCGAGGAAAGACAGGGAGCTAGCTAATGTTGTCAAAGATAGGTACATGTACAGCACTTTTCACTAAGATAAAAAATATGAAACCATGTACGTATCACTTTTGTTGCCTGAAGAACACTTGCTCACTTATTTGATTAACTCACTTGCGCCAGGCCAATTTGCAGCTCATCACTCGCTGTAGTCCAGCCTTTTAATAAACTTTTAAATACTTATTACAGAAGAAGTAATAAAAATATGAACACACTACTTTCTTATATTATGATTTCAAACCTGCTCATTTAGAGAAAAGATAAAGCAATAAATTGATAGAACAGTTTTTATTTTATACATTTTTGAAAACGAGATATTTTTTCAGATTTTTTATTTGCTACATCAAAGAGAGAGAATTAAAATGAGTAGCTTCAAAAGAATTAGGACATTTTTTACCCTTTTCATGAAAATAGCAATCAAGACAGTGTTATTATGACTCTGATAATGATCCTGAGGATATTCCAGATACACATTTACATGATTTAGATCTAGTAAGATCCACACTTTCTAAGTCTAGTTAAATCTAGATCTAGCTCAGGTGGCAACTGCATTCACTCATTTCACCTGAACTAGATCTAGATCTAACTATCCCAGGTACACACTCTGGATTGTTAACAGAGTTATATGTATGATGCTGCCTAAAGCCCTGTATTTTATCAATGGCCTCAAAAACATTTGAATTCTTTTCTGAAGCCATTGTTTCAAAAATGCAAACTGCTTCTTCCTCACAGCCACAGTAACTGAGTTCCAGGGTGGTTGCCCTTGATTCACTGTGACTCAATACAAACAAAACTCAACCCAACTCAAAATGAAGTGAAACTATAAGCCCTCCTCACTGGCTGCTCCATCCTGTAGCTACAAAGGGAAAACTACGGAAGTTATCAATCAATAATACATTGTGCTGTCTGTTTACAGCAGCCCTTTCAACAAACATTTGGACGTTGACTGGTTTACCTGTAAACTACTCGCTCTGAATCTTTCAAATGCTATGAAGGCAATGAAATATGACACAGCAAAGCAAACTATCATTAAAACAGTTCTAACAATATGACAATTAACAGTCAGAATTCATGGATCCCATGTTTTTTCCCTGACCGGCTCTTAAAATTAAGCCATCATCACATGGTTAGACTATGGAGAGGTAAATTATTTGGATGGGTTCTTACTCATGAGAGGCAGCCAGGGATGCAGCCAGCAGTGGATGGGTGTGGTGTCTGTCAGAGGATTCCAGTTTTCCACTTCCTGCAATAGCCGGGGCAGCACCAACTGATCCAGAATGTTCTCAAGTACCCATGATGGCAGCGCTGGTTTCCATGTCTCTAGCAAAGTGGTCATCGCATCTGTGTCCCTCACACTCCATTTGCTGAGATCCAGAAAATGACAATAAAAATATCTGATCTATACAGACAAAAGTCATAGTCAATATACATGAGATGTGACAAGATGGAATCAGGCGCTCGTCAAATTGTGGTTAGAAGAAATCACATGTTTTTCAACAGTGAATGAATTTTTAACTTATTTTGTTTTTTCTTTACAGAACCCGTCTATATCAAACAAAAAATGGCATTTCTAAGTTAAATTTGTTGAAATAGCTTGAGAAAAAGCCCAAAATTTCTAATTGAGTAGCAAGGCCTAACAAGGATTAATAAGGATTTACAAAAATAATCAATTATTTCTCACCAAATTCAGCTGCAGCAACAGATCCCCCCATCGTCTTTAATTCCCAATATCTCCACTTCTACTTAAGCTAGAACAAAATTTTTTTCACACACAGAAAGGGAAATGAATAATTTTCACCATATGCTCAAAATCTGATGATCACCTGGTTTCATCGCATTGCATATCATATGTATTACAAGCCAAAACAATTTTCACAATAAACTATCTGAAACATTCTGCTACACAAGGTCGGGAAAAACACTATGAACCACTTAAAGGTTTGTGAATTAACAATTCAATGTCTGACCTATGATTCAAGCTATCCTTCTTCCTTTGAGAGGGGGGGGGGGGTTGTTTGTTGTTCCTGAAATATGTGATTTGGGGTTGTTTTCTTTCAGAAGTTCTGCTTTTTCTAATTATGTCTTGGACTACTGTGTACCAGGATTTGGCTCCATCTGTTTGCTATATGAATATGTAGAGGTAGACCATCACTATTTGACAGGATCAGCTAAAGGATGCAAAGAACATTTGATTATGATCTCTTCTGGTAATATCTTGAGCCTTAGTGCCAGGAATGGACAATTAAAAGAGAGATCCAAAACGAACTTTAACCTCCTATACGGAGTGAAGTTCTCTGTTATTTCTGGTGCTTTAGAGAACAGTTGCGGACCATCTACCAGAGTAAAGACCAAAACACTCTTGGTTTTGACAGAAAAAGAGATGGAAGCCCTCAAGAATCCAGAAATGACTCTATGTGAGCTCTCATTATGATAAGGGTAAGGGAGTAAAATTTGAGACAGAAAGTAGGAAAAAGTAATAAAAGACAGAAATCATGGAGAAAGGGCTGGTATGTCAAGAGGATGTACTGAGAATAAAAGCAGAATAAAAAACAATCTATATCAATTTTACTTTAACAAAAAAATTTAAAAGCATTTATCTTAATCCAAATTTTTTCGCAAGACCAAAAAAACATACATATGCACAGCCCATTCTGTCTGTAAGCTTTAAAAGCATTTATTTTATCTCAAACTTTTTCTCCAGATGAAAAAACATACATATGCCTGGCCTTTTCTGTTTGCAAGCTTTGGAGAAAAATTGGTTTCTGATACAATAAATGGCAAATTTTGATATTTCATTCTTGGCATTTTCAAAAATTTTGAGATAATTTTCTTTTGCACATGAAGAGCTGAAAGTATGTAACTTCTGAGATAATATGGCAAACACTATGTTGACATTTTCATTACGTTCCACTGATATTTGGTGGAGGAGATAGGTATCAAAGACAGCCATTTTAGAGAAGCCAACATCCAAGAGGGAAAAATGAAAATGAAAACCATGTCATGCACTTCTATCAGCAGGACAGTAAGACTGAAAGACACACAAGTCAAAGATGGAAGATGAACTTATTTTGTTATATGATTGGTAGTTAGGCACAGAGGATAATACCAATGAAGAAAAGCAAGCCATCGCAATTCTCACTGAGCTTTATGGTAATGAAGATTAGAGCTTTCAGCTATACTTTACAAAATAGTTCATAGCCTTTATTATGTGAAATGTAACTTTGACTTTGTTATAAACTACTTTTTTGCAGCAAAAACCACATTAATGTGAAGATTTTACTTGCAACTTTACTTAATAGAAAGGTGCATAGAGTTTTGATAGATATAGTGTGAGCAATGCAATCATGTCGCAATGGGCAAGATGTTATGATCATCTGTACTCCTATGTGATAGGCTTGTAAACTTACAGGATAGTGGCTCTGACAGGTGGCAGCCACACATCCCAAATCAGCCTCTGGTACACATCCATGCTCCCATGTTCCAGGTGTTGGTTCTGGGACACCATGGCACTCTCATCAGCTCCCAGCAATAACTGCCACTCCAGCACAGTGTGTAGTCCAAACTTAGGCTGTTGTAATGGTAGCCAGCCCGTGAAAAATGTTCTCATCTGCAAAGGAATATTTCAGTTTACCTGATGTATCAAAAAGACGGGTGACAGAGCACACATGGAAAGAGAGAGAGTTCTTATATATGGTCAAGTCATCACCATCACCTTGATTGACACAATAATTTCAACAGAGACAAATTACACGTAAAGCTCAGAAATATTCAGTCTGCAATAAGAAGAAAAAAAATATCAGAGCTAAAAAAAAAAAAAAAGAACTGCTACCATTAGAACTCATCACTTCACGTGTATTAAATCTGACTCTATTCATCCACTCATAGCATTCAAATTTATACACGGCTGTTTATTTCGTAGCGAAAGCGGTATTCTAGTTGCCGACCCAATTCCTCGACTGGCCACCCGTGCCGAGGTCATAAATCAGCTGTCAGCCGTGTGCACCACCGTGACCGCAGGCTGCTCCCGTGCCTTGGCGGGGGAATTCAA
>JBCAUA010083221.1:0-24466 GCA_038406235.1 Peronia verruculata | reverse complement strand
CACATGACCTAGTGAACATCGCTCACATGTGGCTTTGTTTACTTGCTCTGCGTATGGCAGACAAATCTGGACGAATGGTGAGCTCTCAGACTTGTCACATCATGTAAACAAAGCCACATGTGAGCGATGCTTCCTAGGTCATGTGATTTTGAAAAAAATACCTTATTGAAATCCATCGGCATTTTGAGAAAAGTTACATGACCGAGGATTTTCATTCATATGCTGATTTGTTTACATGCTCTGCGCATGACAGACAAATCTTGAGGAATAACAAGCTTTCAGACATGTCACACTATATAAACAAAGCCACATGTGAGCGATGTTCCTCGATCATGTGACCGATCTCAAAATATCTCAGACCACAGACATGGATTGAAAATCAGTTTTTTTGTTTTCCTTTTTTTTTTTTTTTTAAATGTTTGTCAAAGTACATGGATGTGATAAAATATACTTAAGCCCATACAAAATTAAGCATAAAAACAGTTTCCTAGAGGATGAAAAATTTTTTTTAAAAATTCAAAATTGGATCATGGACTGTGATTTCAACAAACTGTGCTTCATTTTCATTTAATAAAAGAAAAAAAAAAAGGCATGGATACCAATTAAATGACAACACAAATCCACTGACTCTTTATTACATATAAAGTGAGATTTCCCCAAAATCTAAACATCACCCCTGGAAAAACAAAAAATGGGAATGGTGTTTGTCTTTGTCTAGGGCACTGATAGATAAAGAGCAGTGCAATAATAATAAATGATCTAATCTCACAAATAGACTAGTGGTGGCAGACTAGTAGATCTACATCATTTAATGTTTATAGATGGAAACTTCTCATGAAGGCTACAAGTGCAAAGCTTTGAGAGAAGAGACCGTCACACCATGAGATCTACTAGATCTCCAAATCTAGATCTGGATCAGCTGAAATTAATATAAAGCTGAAAGGCCTCTCGAAGCACTATCCTATTCAGCCAATTCCCATGCGATGGACTGACGAATCAGAAGATTTTAATCTTTTATTCACTCAAAGCTTTGAAACCAATTACGATCAACACAAATTTGCCGTGATCAAAAAAAAAATAGACCTGTAATCCAGTACAATTTGACAGAATACCATGAAGCACTTGTGGAGTTATGGGTCCAAGAAGATTTTGTGAGAGTCTGACATCGTCAACCAGATCTTTAGGTACCTACTAAAGTGAAATAACATATTTATAACAGATGGCTGATTTCCCGTCCAACCAGCTAGCATTTGGCAAATATGATGGACTGACATTCATTACATGACAGGACTGGCACCTCTGAATAAATGCCTGTAAATATGACTTTCTGTAAATAAATCAACTTTGCATGCTTTAAGAATCAATGAAGTATTAAAATAAACAGAAACATATTAACATCAAACTGAATCAAATGAAACACTTGACAATATACATGCAGTAAGACAACTGTAAGCACTCAGTAGATGAGATGCACAAATACCCAAAATCTGATTAAGCCAGTGAACATTCTAGGAATTTTATTTTGCCAGTACATGTATTTAGGGCTATTCTGACATGATAATTAACTTTTTCAAGTTTTCATACTACAAGCTAATTGAAATCTCATTCTATTAATCTGTCAGATGCAGAATTTATCTTTTGACATGTATTCAGTGTCATTTTAACTTTTTATACTTTATGTTTCTGATCATAACCTGCTCCAATTCTATAGCTTTCACCAACTGAAAATGGACCTCTGGCTTTGGAAAGATGCCAAAGAGAAATGCTATGTCTCAGACATTTTCGTACTTGGCGAACATGATCAGCATGATCATAGAAAACAGCATACAATCATTTTCAATGACCTCCATACTGTGTCTGAGACAGGTGTACCTGTCGCTACAACTTTACCCCACTAAAATGGGGGTGTTCTAAAAATAGCTCGGGACCGTATAGCAAAAATATTCTTGGAGGATCCGGGTCCAAATAGCAAGGCAAGGGCCTATTATTTTGCAGTTGACTTCTTGCTTGCATAGAAATGCGACGTCTATGTATTTCTGATATTTAGCACTTCAAAAACTCCTTCGCCATTAAAAATTGGGGAAGTAAGGTTTAAGGAGGGGAAATTTCGATCTCTGCTGAAAATTTACCAAGCTGTCTAAAGCCCACGGCAAATGAAAACAAGTTAAATAATTCCAGAAATGAGATAGACCTAGATCTATATTTAGTATTTATTGTCATGTAACCTCTAGTCTATGTCCATATTGAACGTAAATTCCAATCGCACGCGAGAGGATTGCTGAGCAGCCATAAATATAAACAGTTGTTTTGTAGCCTAGATCTAGAATCTAGATCTAGGTCTAGATCGAGACTAGATCTAATCTAGATCTAGTAGATCTAGATCTAGATCTAGATTTTTAGATCTTACTTTTTGCGAGCACACGAACGCAAAAAGCTTTGCAAGCGGCCCCTTTGCAAGTGCTTAGCTACGGAACAGCAGTCTCGCTAAGGAACATTAAATCTGCCGTTAAAGAGCTTTGTTACTGTTAGGAACAACAAAGTCGGAAATTAAATTCCGAAATCAGAGCTTACCTCTTTTAAACATCAACTTTCACTTTCGCCACTTTGGGCTATGCCGCATTGTCCGCTCACTAAAGCCCGAGACAGCTGCGCTGCCATCGCTGAGAAGTAGATCTGAAACTTCCGTTTGCCCGATAGGACTGCACAATAAGAGTTGAGGCGCTCATTCCCGCGAAAGTTCGCCGAAAGTAAAATTATATAGGAATCTAACTGGTATGCGATCAACGGTCATGTCATATCTAGCCTATAATGTAAACTTTTCCAAAAATAACTCAACCTCGTTCTTCATCACGATCTGTCTGATGCCAGACCAAAACTCCAACATTTTCTCCCTCCCTGATAGCTGAAATGAAGACACATTTTCACTTGAGAACGTGATCAACATACAATTTAAAGTGAGTTGCCAACAAAAAAAATAAGTATGTGACATGTCTTTCTCAGTCAGTTCTTAGTAAGTGCAAGATTAGTTTAAATGATTTGTTTTGTTTTCTTAATTGATGGAGGAAATTAACCTTCTGGTGTTACCCGCTGGGTCTATTCCGACGTGAAATTGGATGAAAACAACACTAAGCTATTTCTTTTATTAGCATTTATATATTTATGATAGAGCAGATAAAAAATTTAGCATCAGCTACTGACAGTGTGAAAATTGACTATCCACTTTGTTGTTTGTACCGTACTGTGTCTATGTAGGCTAAAGGGAAACATTCAATAATGTACCTCATTTTCTCGTGATGAGCTCCTCTCATTTTATTACTATTATTATTATTATTATTTTTCTTAAGCATTTCAATCCTGAGATGGTATGATAAACTCGACATTAATTAAGTAGGTGCTTGATTTTGGTATTTGAAATTTGGAAATTCTACCCAGACAACGGCATGCAGCCTATTCTTTCATGATTGATTTTGAACTGCCAAGGGTTCTTTAATGTGTGTAACGTACACACGTGACTTCCGAAATGTATTCGCCCTTATCCGAGAAGGCTAGACGTCGAGCTTCCCTACCCAGAAGAAGCCAGGGGACTGCTGAGTCACCGAAAAAATGCAGGTTTTAGATTGTTGTGTCCTTCCATCCCCCATCCGCAACCTCACCATGATTTGTGTGTTTTTATTTTTTTACTCTGAAGCACATGAAGCATAGGCCAAACTACAGAGCCCCCCCTCCCCCCCCCCCACACACACACATACATACACCCTACACCCCCTCTATCCGAGCTCCTCTCATAATTATTATCAAAGTCTTTAATACTCTCATACTTTCGGCACAATAATAATTTTATGACTCCTGGAAATAGGGAATGGATTCTAGATCTAGATCTAAATCTAACTATAATTCTGACTGAAATTGAGGCTATGCCACAATTTGATTTGGACACCTAGTAATTCCCCATTTTATTCTTAATTTGACTGCTCAGCTCGTATATTATCTGACAGTTTTGCCCGTTTGTCTGCATTGGAAGTTGTGATCTATAGATCTAGATCTAGATCTATTAGATGTAACTAACGAAGATCTCCATGTCAAGTCTGTGAACTACTAATATATACCAGAGATCTTTGACCAGAACCACATAGATCTAGATTAGATCTGTTGATTGGGTTTGCTTTCAGCAGACACGACTATCGTTATAGAAGGTGAAAGACGTACAGAGTGAGAAAGACGGCGCTTTTTCGTTTATTCCCACCCCCACTTTTATGTAGGAATATACTAATATAATTATAGATCTAGGCCTATTTATTCTAATACCAAATAACAGAACAATCCCGCTGGCTTAACCTGCAGGGACCCTCGATCAGCGCAAGTCCACCCTAATACTATCATGTAGGCCAAATAGGTAGGGGTGGGAACAAATGAAAAAGCGCCACAAATACTCTTGTGACCTGCATGTGCATCAGGAGGAAACAAGAGCCGGGTCAGTTGTTTGAGATAGTAGACAAGACTAGATCTAGATCTAGATCTTGATCAAGAGATGAAGAAGATCTAGATCGACGTACTAGTTTTTAATTAACTCTAGAACTGGGACCCAGCCTAAGGGCTGCAACACCCTGCGGTGCGTCTCGCCGGACTTGTCAATCTGCATCGCCGCCACCAGTGCTTTGTACTTTGTTTCAGGGTGTTTTTTTTTTTTTTTATTATCTAGAGTCTGCCTTGGCTTTGGGGAGACACAATGCAGGCCCAGATTGACCACCATACTGACCAATGTCTTCTCTAATCCCTCCCCTAACTCAACCCTCTCTTCACAGATGGGATATATTATTCGAAAAGAGCTGATGGGTGGAGAAGAGGTTGTAATTGTATTCACAAAGACGTGAAATCCATATGGATGTCAAATTTAGCACCTCTCATCACAGGCTATTTCCATTACAGATTTGGTCATAACCTAATGTAACTGTCCAGACTAAATCACTTCACATTTGGTTGTATTTATGTTCATCTTATATAGAATCTTAGCGCAAACTGCAAGATCATCCTTCTGACCACGTGGACTTAGATAGATCAGAGTGGCGACATTGACAGGGCAGCAGTGACTACAAAGAAATACAATGGAATACGGATGAGTCAATGCTGATGGGGGATGAAAAATAGGATCGTCTCATCCGTAGTTCGACTCACCCATATGTCACTAAAGACCACAAGACTAAAAGTATATGCATTACTACTTTTTTCAATGACAAATTGTTGGGCATTATGATGGTTATTTCTCCTTCATGCATTCTTTCATCGAGCATCAGATTTGATCTCTTCCATTTATTTTCAGTGGGGTCGACCAGCTTTTGGTTGAATTATAATGTAACACATGTATGTATTATTATCCACGCCCGTTGTCATCAACCTTTTAAGTTTCGCTGTCACATAAACTGACGATGTCCACCCCTCCTAACCCTGCCTCCTGAACATTCATTTTCAACTCAGTACAATCGCCGCATGCATCTTCGTCACACTCCAACACTCCTCCCCCCTCTTCATGCTATGAAACCCTGTACATGTACATGTATTACCTCTGTACTAGGCCTTTTTCAAAATGAGAAATATTACATGCGATGAATTTATCTGCCGGCGGGGCGAGGAGGATGCAGTAAATTTACCTCATTGATCTCATTTTGACCGCAGCAGCTTAGTGAAGAAGTGTCTAGGTCTAATCGGCCAAATTGCGAGTAAAAATAAGAAGGGGGTGGGGGGAGAATTTGTTTTATCAACTCCTTGCCATCCGCTAGTCCGGCAAGCAAGTTCCCCATGATGAGAGGAACAACGGGCGACTCCCCGGGGTTTTAGGGTGGGTAACGTCCACGTGTGAACCACAGTACGGCCAGAGAAATCTCCACATCAGAGACGCTTGCCGACACTACGTTTTCTACACCCCTTACACAAATTTGCATGACACTTTCGCAGCATCCAAGGCTTGACAGGGAAGATCGTGGATGAGGTGTGAAAATGAGGAGGAGACTGGCCAGTCGGCCTCTGATCACATAGTCTGAGGGAGGGTTTAGACCTGTTTACTGAATCAGTTTGACCGTTCAAGTTACCTATAGTCGTGCTGCTGCGTGATGGGAGGAGCATAAATGTGTTGCAATGAAGTACCGTGCAAGCAGAGATTTGTTACAGCAACTAAAGCATTGCTTTTTCCTTTGATCTTATAAGAGTGGGGACAGGAGAAAAAGATCGACTCATTAGTGAATATGATGAGTCAACGTCGATACATCAGTATGATTTTTAGTAAAGTAAAGGAGGGCCTGGACCGGTTCCAAGAAAAAAACGTCGACTCATCTGAAAGTCGACTCATAAGGGTTCAACTCAGGTGTAGTCAACTGTACATATGTGTGGTCTTTTGATGGCAAAGAGTGAGAGCACCATAGAGCTGTGATAGTACATAGGACAGGATACTTTATCTTTCATTCATAGCAATTTATAGCTCATTTTTTGTGTACTCTCAAGAGCTTGATCTCAATGCGAAAATTGTTGAGTGGGTCAAGTAGTCATGGGAGTCTGCGTTCTTATTCAGTATTGTGTACACAAAGACACCACATAGGTATTTGATACTCTTTCCCTGCATGATCGCTTCTTTTGACTGTAGTTTCAGACCATTTGAGAGGACTTGATCGGGCCATGTGGCTTTTGATTTATGTTCTTCCGTCTTTCTGTTACCTATTGCTGGGATTCAGCTCTATCTGTGGGCTTTCTCATAATCTTATTCTAAGAATAAAAATCATTGCCTTTTGAAAGATCTTTTGCAGCCGTACCTGTTACGTGACATGTTGACAAAATTGGGCTGAATAAAAGTTTAAAAGCCTATTTTTGGCGACAAGTTGAGAAATATACAGCAATGCGACAGGCATAGCATGGAAAGGCCAGACCGTATGCACCATAAAGAGTGTTTCACCTTTTGGATATGCAGCACACTCATAGGGTTAATTTGGCATGGCTCATAATCATAATAATAGGAAGAGATGTGAGGCCAGAAGCTCACTTATATTTAACATTCTGTGATAAGTGATTGTAATTGTTAGAATGTTACAAGATGAGATTGAACTGTGAGGACAAATTACATCGTTGTCAATTTAGTAACTGTGATATTGTTATGACACAAATACATGTGACATTGTAATGTGAATGCAGTTCATGTTATAAAATATAGAGTTAACCTGCCAGTTTCAGACCATTTAGGTAACTACGGAAAGCATGTGCCCCAGTAGTTTGGGCAATGACATTATTATTGTAAAATGTGTTTCCAGGATCAGCCAATTATGCCTCTTGATGGACTAGGATATCATATCTGAATTAGATGGTTCTGTAACTAACATTTTGCTCACGACCCCAATCCGACCCATGCCTTATTCCGATCACTGGCCTTCCTCAGTCTGATAAATGTATTTCCTTAAGGTAGTGGTACAGTCGCATCGAAGCAATCTTTCGTTCACTTTGCGTCAAATAGGTCTTCAATCAGGGATGGTAATTTGGTATTTAAACTTGCACCCAAGGGGTGTGCCCCCTGTTTTAATTTAGCCTCTTGGGATATAGCAGGAATGTCAAACTTCCAACTTTAGTTGGGATTCCAAAGTTTTGGTTGTCCCCGAATTTCCTACTTTTGCCCGATCAAGTGCCGACTTTTACTGAATCTGCGAGACAATTGCCATTTTATAATAATTTGTGATACAAATTTCGCACAATGACAATAAAAACCGGATGTACAAGAGAGTTATCCTCCTACCTTGGACGATAGTCCGGACTGTTATAGTCCTATACCAGGGTCTTGTCAAAACTTGCAAACTTCTCACCAAACAATGAAAACTTGCATAAAAACCCTGGATTTTTAAAGGGTGTTATGTAACTGGGCAGTGCTGTGACTGCACAGTCAGGGGGGGGGGGGGGGGGGGGGGGGCGGTTTTCCTTCCCCCCCCCCCCCCCCCCCCCCCCCCCCCCCCCCCCCCCCCCCCCCACCCCCATTCCCCACAAATTTCATTCTAAAGTGTAGTCGTATTCATTTGTTTATATTAGCAACTTGAGTTTTTTGTGTTTAAATGTTATCTGTGTTATCTGAATGTGTAAGTAATGTTTTATGTTATTTCCACTTTCATCTCATACTGTTGGAGCAAAGAATAGACATATATTTAAATATTAACATTGTGAACAAGATCTCAAGGTGAACCATTACATTTTGGTATACAAGATATGAAATGCACTGATGCTGGGACAACCAAAACAGAAAACTCTATATTTCAACTGGAATACTATCTAAATTAAATATAATCACAGATAGTGAATAGTCTTGCAATTCCTCGGCAACAACAGCATGAGGTTTACTCAAACATTGTCTATGAAACCATCTTTCGCATGTTTCGGATTTATTCACATATTTTTATTATCTGCTAATTTTGTTATCTGTATCTTTGCATGCACAATACATGATCATGGCTTAACACAATCTCCTGTTTAATACAGTCTTCTCACAAAGTCCGGTTTCAATCCTTCTTTAAACATACTGATTTATTTTCAATAACATGCTGGTTTTGTACTTTCAACCCATAAAGCACATAATGAACATTTGGACAGTAACTGTTGACAGTTGTCTGTGCTAGCCACATGCTATGAAAACATTGAAAAGCCCACTTTCTCTCTAACCTGTGCATTGTTGCTGCCAATAGGCCTACTTAACCATGTTGGCCCGCCCTTCTCACCCACTTTCACAAACGCTTGTGGTCAATATCATAATGTTACGTTAATCTTGGCCTTGCTTGAGACCAACTCTTGTTCCCCTGTCTTCAACTTACTTAACCATGACTGTGACACACAGCGTCATAGGCCTACAGATTAGATCTACACTACAACACACCGCTGACCAGCGGAATCATAGTGTATCATGCACTATCACCAATCCAATCTTGCGGTACACCATGACTCATAAGTTTTAAAAACTTTTCAAACTAATTTCTACTGGCTAATGTACCTTTCTTACATGTATGGGAAGTGCATGTTCTGTTTTATTTCACACGTATTCCTAAGCCTTTTTTTTTTCCTTCATATTTCCAGAAATCAACATGGGTTTGAACAAAAAAATAGTTGATCCCTGATAACACGCTTTCTCTGGTATCATGATCTTTTGAGTATATTGACATTCAGATAGTGGTAAATGGGGTGAAAACTGAAATGTACTATTAAAGAAAAGAAAAAAAAGTCCAGAAAACTATTATATACAGTTGACATTCAGATAGTAGTAAGGGGGTGAAAGTATAATATCAGTAGTTTTAATGAAGTAGTATTATTAGAATCTATAATGACAGTGCGTATTGGGAATGGGATGAAAATTTGCAATGAATGATGTGTTTAATGCAACAGTAAAGGGTGGTCGGACAAGAGCAGGATAGAGAAAATATCCCTCCCATTGAGTCCCATGTCCTACCATCCCTTTGTCATGCAGCATGACTGGACAATGGCCAATCTGGCTTGTGGTGAGGGTTTCCTGCGGTTTGAAGATATTACCTCAGTTTTCTTAAATAAACTGCCCAAAATATGGCTAGAAAACATTAGCCTTGACCTTTGTCCTGGTAAGAGTCGTGTTAAAAATGACGGATGTTTTCATCTCGGTGTCAATTCCTGCAGATTGCGGCCAGTGAACGAAATGATTGAAAGTGAACGTAAATGCTTCGAAGAGACATCAAACAGGGTTGAGTAGTCCATATGGGGAACTAAGCAACGAGATCAGAGCGGATCATGTGATTTGGTGATCGTAAACAAAAGTGGTCGGATTGCGGAGGGGGTTTGGACAGGGGCAAGTTGACTCTAGATCTGTAAAAAATGTATGTGGTGTCAGTGATCAAAGGCCCACCTTGTTTTTGTTCTTACATCATTACTGTCCAAAAAAAAAAGAAAATGCACTAACAATATTAGCTGGAAGATGTAGATTGCACTTCACTATGAGCTTACAAGCTTACCACTGCACTTATGATATGCTAATTTACTCACTGTGAGAGACAAATCTTAACGCCTCATCCATCTAGGATGTCAGTACCTCAAAGAATATTTAATTGGTGGACATACATTCTGTATAGTGATGATTTAATTCACTGCCATTTTGCTGTACATTGGAAGAGGAGAAAATGAGGGTACTTATTATTTTCACAAAATATATAGAAATGAGATGCGACATGATGAAATCTTACGCTCATCAAACTGAGGCGACCCGAGAAATCATGTTTTTCAACAGTGTAATTGTGGTTTAATAATAATTTTGCTATACGAATTCCGCGCGATGATAGTGAAACTGGAAGTTCAAAAGAGTTATCCTCACAGTCGTACCTCGGACGATTGTTGCACTGTTATTCGGCGGCTGTTTGAAGATTGAAATTGGAGTTCACAGTATGTAATTCACACACCCGACAACATGCAGTCAAGTGGTTGCGTGAGGGTTGTTGATGGAAAATCAGCACATCAGGGTAGTGACAAGGACTGATAATATGCCCATGATCTTAGAAAAACTAGTGTAAGAGCCCAGCTGTTTGTGATCTAGTCTAGTTACGCTTGATTATGATGACGGTACTGCCTGTGGAATCTTGTTAGTTTTAGTTTTTGGAATTTCCACTTGTTGTATAATTTTATAGTTCCATCCCAGGGTCTTGTGAAAACTTACAGATTTCTTCCAAACACAATGAAAACTTCTAGCTTTAAAACCCTGGATTATTTAAAAAATGTCTTAATTTTTACGTAACCGGTGATAAAATTGGAGGGGGGGGGCAAAAGTTTCCACCTTTTTCGTGACAATAGTTTTACATTCCTGAACTTAAGCTGCAGCAACAGGTCATCCCCTTCGTCTTTTATTGCCAATGTCTCTCAACATTCTGCTTAAGGTAGAACAAAAAGTTTTTCACGTGAAGAAAGGAAAGTGAATAGTCTTCACAGTGATACCAATGAACTCCATATATATGCCCAAAATTTGATGAGAGCCTGATTTTTATCGTGTCACGTTTCAAATGTTTTGGAAGAAGCGGACCCTCAGTGTATGATTTTAATCAGATTCGTTTAATGTAATAATAAAATATTTTATTGTCATTACAACAGAGAGTTTTACCAGCTGTTTTATTGCGATAATATCCTTTTTTGAAACAGAAACTTAACTCTTAATCTTTTGACAGTGATATATAAAGTTAGTTCTGTATGTATATTACCGACACAGTACTACAGTCCATCCAGAGATAGAAAGTCAGTTGCAAGAATTTAGTCGTGCAACAGATGAAATTTATTCCTGATTTAATAGCTAGTGGTAATTCCTTAATAAATGTAAATAATTTATGTTTTGTATAAATATTATAGCCATTTTCTGTGCTTTTCTCCCCAGATGTTCTGCTGTGAAGTTACAGCCTACCATTTGCCTGTTGAAGTGAATGCACCATGATCCAACAACTAGGGGACCAGCTTTTGCTGTAACAAGGACATTGGCTCAGTTGCTCAAAATGTTGTAGAGCATAATTGAAGTCTTTAGATGATGATATACCCTAATGAGTGAATAACTGTGTAACATTTCTAACAGTATGGAAAAATCTCCCAGTGGGACGGATATAGCGGAAATCTTGACTTCCACAGAGGTTGCGGTTGTAACAGACAAGCCCACTGACAGTAGTGAAGACGTTTCACAACAAACTTGTGCATCAGCGGCTGTCTCAGTTACGAAAGACACCACTCAACATGTCGCAAATGGATCACCCAGTAAGAAAGCAAGAACTGATGAATCCCTAGAAGACAATAGAGAAAATATTAATCGTGACATTTCACAAGATAGCTCCTCACCGGCAGCTGTTCCAGGGATAGAGGACAGCAGTCAGTATGTCCCAAGTATGTCCATCTCTCAAAAGTCAAGAGGTACCGATGAATTGACAGAAGACAACCACACACAGGACATTTCACCAGTTGTCTCAGCTACAGATGATAGTGACAGAAACAAATCTCCATGCAAGAAAACCATAACTGCACATGAATCTATGGAAAACAGTGGTACAAAGGATGTTGATGTGGGCTTTTTGGAAGATTTTTCAGTATCAGTAGCTGTCCCAGGCACCAAGACAAGGAGTCAGCATGTCCCAGGTAAATATCCATCAAAAAGAACCAGCAGTGGTAAATCTACATGTGGTAAAAACACAGAAGCTGACCATGGTTTTGTAGAAGATACCTCTGCATCAGCTGCAGTGCCAACGGTAGGAGACAACAAGAATTACATCCACAGGATATCCCTGTCCAAGAAAATAAGAAGTGCAGATACATCAAGCAAAATAGATGGTAGAGAAGTTGTCAATCATGGATTTTTAGCCGACTCCTCTCCATTAGCTGCTGTTCGAGCTAGGGAAGACAGTGATCAACAGACCATTAGTAAATCTGCCCGCAAGAGACCACAATGTGAAGATAACTCTGCGGAAGACAATGACCTAGTTTTTGCATTCTCAGTTGGTGAAGACACCAGTGCTATGGTGGAAGATCGGGATTCGCTATCAGTGAAAAGTGGTCAAGAGACACATGGCGAGCGTAAGAAATCTGTGCAGGATCATGGCAAACTGGATTCAACAAAGAAACCTGATACAACCAAAAATAGCAAAGCAGAATATGAGGTAAAGTCTGGAGGCTCGGAGGGAAATCAGAAAAGCGCCATTGACGCTCCACTAAAAAATTCCAAGAAAACAACCAACATACAAAAAAAGAAATCAAAGAAAAAGAAAAAGAAAAAGAATCAAAGTGAAAGTGTCAATGTTTCCAGTGAAAACCCTGGGAAAGGTGCAAGATGTGGAAAAGAAACATCTCAAACTTGTGTGGCTGGCAGGAAGAGAACATTTCCTGTTGCCCAAGTGATGGTAGTTAACAATGTCTCAAATGTATTAAGTAAAATGAATAGTTTCAGTGACCATGCAGCTGAGAATGTCCTGCAGGAACTTGTTTCTGAATTTAAGAAAACGCAGTCAGAAGTGAAAACATATTACAAAAGACTGGCGGCCAGCTGGTTTAAAAATGTCAAATATTATGAGAGTCGTGTGAAGTTGTATTGCCATGAGTTGTCCAGAGTGAAGCCACAAAATAAACAGAAGTTACATGAAATTTGCTCTAACATGACTATTTTGAGGGAGAAAATGGAAAAATTTAATCAGACATATGAGACAGCAAGATGTGACATCTGTCCAGATTGCAGCGCCAAGATCTGGAAGTTTCAAGTACCCATTGCTGAACAAATAGGCCCAGAGGTTGCACAACTTGAACAGAAATTTCATAATATCAGAATATTTTTGAAGCGATTAAAAGCCCAATTCAATAATACACTAAAAGCGAAACAGAACTTGATAAATCAATATAACAAAAATCCCGGTCAAGGTAAGAAAAAAGTTTCTCCTATGATTCTGAAGGCACGCCGCACCAGAGCCATGAAAGAGAAAGCAGAGAGAAGAAGGGCTCGCAGGTTATTGTCAGGTCAATTAGGAGGGAAAACTTCTGCTGGTGTTAGTGACACGGACCACATTGCGACAGATTACCAGGGGAGAATGAACTTGTCAGAAGAAATGAGAGCATGTCCACGTCCACTTTTGCCCATGTCATCTCGTGTCTGTGATGATGAAGTAGATAACACATTGACAGGTTTGACAAGTGTAGGTGACAGTAACATAGATCTCAGGGTGACAGATCACATAAGGATAGCAGACTCACCAGAAGAAATGAGAGCTACTTCACGTTCATCTTGGCCTGCGTCATCCCGTGTAGGGACACCTCGTGAAAAATTCTTGTTGGAAAAACTGTTGGCAATACAAAATCAAATAATGATAGCAGAAAATTGTCTAGCGACGGCAGAATATCTGTTCAGAGACAAAAAGAAACACAGGGCATGTAACCAAATGGTGAGAGTTCGAAAATATTTAAAAGATATTCAATATTGTATGGCAAAAGCAAAAAACTTCAGTCGTAGTAGTCAGGGGAGGACAGTTGCAGGAGACAGCAGGAGCACATTTGGCAATGAGGGAGCTCAAAACTTTAGTAATACCTTTGAGGTGATGACAAGGAGCATCAAAAAACTGCAAACTGGGTTTGATGACTTAAAACAAAGAAAAATACTTCAGCTTCAGAAATTCTGTCCCATGGTGTTTAGAGAGGATCCCTCAGTGTTAGATTCCAAGTTTTCCCAAGAGGTAGTCAGGGGACACAATCCTGATTTGCTCAGAGATTATTCCCATCATCATAAAGAGTCATTAATGACCCAGTTTTACCAAGATTCCCATGCTAGAAATAAATCAGCATCGAATTTCAAGTTTTGCAGAGAAGAAGACAGGAGATACAATGCTGATTTATTCAGAGAGGAATCCTATTATGCTAACAAGTTGCTGGAGAACAAGTCTTATGTAGATGTAAACAGAAGACTGCAGCGTCTCGCCACCGCCTCAGACATACGGAGAGACAATGAACCAGTGTCCTTGTCATCAGAATCAAGTGGTGCCAGAAAAAAAAGAAAATTTCTGAGTCCAGCAAGCTCAGCAGGAAAATCACATTGTAGTTCAGGCTTTTTACACCCAGCAAATGAGTCGTTGTACCCATATCCTGCCACCATGCCAGAGCCAGACCAAGGGGCCTTCACTCCAGCTTTCCCTCCATCTCTAGCAGGACAGGCTGACAGATCACATACTACTGCATACTTCCATAGCTCATCACAAGCTCCAACTGCTTATCCCAGGATGCTTGATCCTTATACCCATTGCCCACCAGCTTCAGCCGATCCAATGGATACTTCATATCCACCATCACTTCTGGATTATGGAGCACATCCATCAGGTTATAATGGAAACAATTTCAGCCCTCCTTCATTGCCGGTGCAGTCAAAGTATAAACAGTATAGAGAAAATGATTCCTACTACGCTAATATTTCTGGCTCTGGATATGATTATGAAGTGAATAACTCATACCCAGGTGCTCAACCATCACAGACAGAATATGAAGGGGACAATCACCTGTACTCCTCCACAACAACACTGCAAGACAGGGGGATGTCATCGCTGGGGCATCCCGACATAGCACCACAACAGACAGATGATGCAACAGACAATGCTTGGTCTTCTCACTCATTTCCCGCAGAACATGGCCACAGAGTAGAGAGTACACCTCCTTTTCCAGCACAGAAACCATCAGGTAGGTTAAGTGAGCCATATTCTCGTAGAATCCCAGAATTTGGAGATGGTGCAGAAAGTTTCCGACCTCATTATCCCACACCATCTGACAACAGTATGGCAAACAACTGGCCATCAACGTCAATACCGACAGAACCAAGAAATAGTACAGACATATCTTACTCTCACATGCCACAGCGGTCCGGTCATGATAAAGCTGATCCATACACTCTTTCTTTCGTTACCCCTAGACCTGAAAGCAGGGAAATGGAAGTACAAGACTATGGACAGTTTCCGGATGCCTCAAATTCAAGAACAGCCCTTCCTAACCCAAGAAATGTCCCTGTCACTAGTAATGCAGAAACACGGTATTGGCACAGTCTGCAGTGCATGCTTACAGAGACTTTGAGGTACAAACGAGAACTTATGACATGTAAAAAGATGAAACTTGATTCGGAAGATGGTTGGTATCAAGAGAACACCCAGCACCGACAGCTTTTGTTAGAAGTTAATGGGAAGATTGAACAGCTTTTGAGAGAGCTTCATCATGCCAGTGAGGAACGCCAAGCCAATGATTACAGTTATCAGAATCCAGATCACAGCAGTCAGACACAGACCTGGTCTGGAGGTGAAACTGTCAAAACCTACAGGCAAGTCAGAGATGAAATTAAGCACTTGAAATATTTGTTTAAGACTTTCCTTATGCAGCTGGACTCAGAGTATGTGCAAACACTTTTCCCACAAGGGATAAATTTTTGATTTCAATTTTTTTCTTGTTTTCTTTCATCCAGCAGATTCCAGTAATGAAAATTAGGTGGTGAAATCTTGTGTCAGCGATTAGAACATAATATACTTTTTTTATTTTTTATTTTATGCTAAACAGAGAAAAAGACATGGTAACTTTACATCTGTAGCATTTTGTATTATTTTCTCTGTGGAAAGTAATTTTAGAGCAAAATTTTTTATCTTATGTTGTGCGGAAAAGTCTCAATGTCATGGAATATGATAAGTGCTTGGAGTATATATGGATTTTGAACATTACGCAATATGATTTTAGTATTAGTTAAATTTAAATGATAGAAGTTAAAGTCCTGACAATCTACACCTCTATAAGAGAGTAAGCCTACTCCACATTCAGCAAGACAAGATGAAATACAGTTGATATGTGAGAATGTTAAAGGGCGAAATCAGATTTTGAAATTAATCTTTGCTATTTTTGCACCTTCAGCACTGGATAAAACACATGAGGCCCGATGAATATTAGACTGTAGAGAAAGCGTTGCAAACATTATGTTCATTTTTGTTCGCTTTTTTTTTGTTTTTGTTTTTTATGAAATTTTCAACAGAAGTCTCTTCTTTCATGAGTAAACACTGAATTTTCTGCATTGTAAATTTTTGACAACCAATGTTGTCCACAGTTTCACTGTGTGGGTAAAGATAAATTGTATAGGATGATCTTTCTGTTTTATTTTGTATTTTTTTAAAAAAGTCAGATATTGATATATTTACGGTCCAAAAAGGTTATAACTTTGTTATCAAGGAGGAATGGAATATCAGTTCACTGGGGTGGAAACTGTAGAATGTGTTTCTAAGATGGTACAGATTGCACTGTGTTGTTCTGTCTTAGCTAGCTAGACTACATTTTTTTGCCTTACACTTAGCAGGGCATCCTGCCTTCTTCAGACAACTAAAATGGAAAAACAATTGTGGTTTTACAGTGCACACCACGCATATTGATATCGCTTATAAAGACATATTTCTCTTTTATCGACATGAGTTACTAAGTACGGATTTTTGTCCTCTTTATTGTTAGTAAGTAGATCCCTCTATATCATCTTCTCCATTTGGCTTCTCTTATATATCGACATGTAGATCCAATCACTAAGCTGTGCAGGCCTTATTTTTGTGCACAAATATCCTCGTTGCTCCGTTCGCCCTTTGTATGTCACACTGGCAGGTCAGGGAAGGAGAGGAGTGGTGGGCACAATAGACCTACACAAAACCACATGCAGTGGCTCTGGTGGAAGGGAAACAGAGGCTTGTATCTAATTTGGACTACCATACTGTCGTGGGGGAAAGAGTCGTTGTACGTATGTGTTTGTGTAGTTCTACATGTGAGGTGATTACGCATCCACCCACGTGCTGTCTAGATCTCGTCTGAGTGAACAGGTCTCATGTTTCATGCGACCGTTAGGAATCACACTACCTTTGCATCATCATGAGTAATCCCTGCTGTCTGCATTTTCGCCAGACCTTCTGAGGGTCCTGTTAAGGTTTAAAAAAAATCATAATAAAAAGTTTAAAAAACAAAAGACAGGTGCTGATTTTATTGATTTTTTCTGATCAAGGGCAGTAACTATCGATATTTTGATAGGGGCATGGTTGCTTTCCCTTACATCAAAATATAGCACTGTTACTTGCTACTAATGTAGTAACCCACCTCTGCAACCAAAAAACACCATCTTCAAGAGGTTTCTCTTATATCGACTTTCTCTTATATCGACACAAAATATCTGGACCCTTAGATGTCGATATATCAGGTGTGCACTGTAGTTTATTTTGACAAACTGTAGCCATTATTTGTGTATTAAGGCCTGCTTGTTGTTTTGGGTTTATACTGTCCTAGTTCCTGAACTGTTTCCGCACCTGAGTATTGTTTACCAGTGCTTTGATTTTGCCATTCATTTCAGCCACCTGTGGGTGGCTGTCTTGTTTTACCAGCTGTAACTGTAATGTAAATTTGTCATTGTATCATAACGTAGGGTATGAACTTTTTGATTATGTCAGGCTTATGTTTTTTCAGTCTCTGAATGGTAGTAAACGGCTTGTCATTTGTTTTTCCAGTATCAGTTAATCTTAGAAGTTTCAAGGTGCTGATTCTGTGCCAGCCAATTGTTTTTTTAATTGGTAAAGTATTAATAGCAAAATGTTCGTCATATTTTCATTTGACTTATAAATTAACATGTCTTGATGGTGAATGAACAGACAACAGTGGAGAAATGTACTGGTGCTCAGGGAGTTTCCTCTGACTGTTTTTAGGTAAATATTGGGGCCAGATTGGTCTTGTCCATTAGGAGATGTTTAACTGCTTCACCGCTACACTTGTGCTAAGCATCAGTGCTATCAATACCACTGATACACTCAGATTAATTCCCTCACTTCGCCCACCCACACTCAGCCCTGCCCACTGTGCATGAGCCAAGCAGCACCCGTCTTCTAATTGCTCAAAAGCAATGAGAAAAATTGACTGTTGTTCATTGTTACTAATTGTTACATGAAAAAGAAGGTTATGGTACACTGGATTTGAGTTCTCATCACTAGGTCATATCATATGTCAGCCACTGTCAAAGATTGTGCTTGTTAGATAGATCTATGTGCAATGCTAATCAGTGGTCAGAACATAGGATCAAAGGAGAAGAAGGGGTAGTTGATGGTGAGCTGCCTGTAAAGGTATCACATAGGAGTATGTTTCCTGCTGTGGAAATATTCAGTTTGTAATATACATGTATATCTTGTTTTCTTTCATTCAACTTTTTATCTACAAGATCACTGTCAAAGGTATTTTGAAGATCATTTCAAAACTCAGATTTGACATAGAATTTGCTGGTTTTTCCAGCAATTTCACAAACTGTCGAAACTGAGGTCATCTTCAACAACTGATAAGGATCTCTGACTATAATTATATGCCAACTGAGACAGCATTAGTATATCTTATGGTTGAAGGCACAGACCACTTGGCAGTGAATGAGTTTATCACAGCACAAAATACATGTGTCTAAAGATAAAACTGTAGTATTGATAGCAGGATATGTGTTTGCACATTAGCAGTGGACAATGTTCGTACATGATGTGTCATATATATTATACAAAAATGATCAGTATTCATTGATCTTACAAAATTATATTGTCATGGTATAGATGTAATAGAAATGTGGAAAAAGATAGGCAGATTGCAATATTCACTACATGTACATATTGTATCAGAACAATAGAGGACTAGAACACATGGTCACATAGCCTGGCACTCTGATACAGTGGCCAGCAAACTGCATGTTACTGTAGGAGTTTTTGAGTCCACTTTTGCTGTTCTCTTCCAAACTGAAATGTTATTTCAACAATATTGATCTGTTACTATTTTAAAGAACACAGGATACATACTGAATCGCTTTGTGAATTTTTCCCCATCATATCCAGACACTGTTATTTTTTAATAGAAAGCCAAGGATTGAGTCTGACTGCAAGTGACCTTAGAAAAGAACTCTGTGAATTCTAAGTAACAATGTGAATGGCAGTTGAATGAGCAGTTGGCTTTTGCATGTTTTGTGCACAAATAGAGAGATATATGTAAAATGTATTTATAGGATGTTTAAAAATTTCATTCCCAAATTGATCCAAGGGGCCAAGTTGCCAAAGCAGTCAGATATTCAGTTCTCTGGACTCTGGTGATAGTGCTTCAAATATTTGGTATGTCGGAGAGAAAGAGTTAACATAGATCCTATTCCTATTGTGTAAGTAGGAAAGTGAATGATCAGTCAATTGTTTGCCTGCAACACTGGCAGGTACAGGACAGAGGAACAGGTATGTTTTAGTCTGATCTTATGTTCTGTTTGGTGTACTTTCAGGTCATGCTTGTTACCTCCTACTGTGTAATTCACGATAAAAATCTCATTGTGATCTCAATATGATATAAATAACTTTGGCTCCAAGTGTTATAAATGTCCAAGGAAATTACACACATCAGCTAGGTTGCTGAGCACAGTGTTCCATGTATTGTGAAGTACATGTGTCTTGAATGAGCTTGGTGATGATGAATGATGAGGACAGCAACTGCTGAAACTGTGATCAGTCAGATTTACGTGTGTATTTATCAGAATATTGTCACAGTTAGCTTTGGGTAGTGGCAGAAATCGACTTTGATGCCAAATTGAAGTGCTGCCTCACACTAGCAGTTCCTGAACATCAGAGCTGTCAGATATGTGTATATATAAGGTCGTGGTTTTTATTTAATAATGGGACAACCCACAGCATAATCTGTATTAGAATTAGAGGCATTTATTTGCTCAATACCTGTTGACTCAAAAAGGCTTAAAGTGACTTATGCCTTTATTGTATAGAACAGTATGAAAATATACCTGTACAGGTGTATGTTGTATGTAAGTTCAATACATTTTGAACAGTTTGAATTTGGCTCCATTACTGAAGTCACAGAAGTGATAATGTTGACATGTATGTATCTAACAGTGCAAAGGTTTGGCTAGTATGATATCTGTGTAATCACAGGCGTTTATTTCTAAGTCAAATCAAACGTTTAATTGGGCGTCCCCTTATGTCTTCTGATATCTCATGCTCCAGTGGTTTACGCTCTGCTTGACAAGATAATTGCCCTCGGGTGGGGCCAGCGGGGGAGTTTAAGTATTTCTGTTATTTCAGTGTTTGGGTGGTTTTGTGCTGCCTTTCATGTGGAGGTCCTCAGCTTGTAAACATCATGTGAATATTTTGTTTCCTGTCAAACTGTTTGTGGATGTTCAAGCTGTATAACGCTGTTATTTTCATCCAGTAATTCTGAAGTAATGCTTTGTTTTTTTGCTTTGAAGGGACTTGGGGTCAACTCTGAATACATGTACTTTTGAACTTTTCACATTGAACTAAAATTTCACAACTTTTAAATTTTTTATAAGGCATCAAAAGTAAGACTCATGAACTTCAACCTGTTTTGTATCAGTTGCCCAGGTTTGATAGTTTGCGTCCATTCTATTGAGAAAGTTAGGCTTATTTTACTGGGACACCCCCCTCCTCTCTCGGACCCAATCCAATCTTCAACAGTGCAGGGCTCTAGTAGTGCTATTTATTTATTGCTATTTTATTGTGATGAAAAAGACAAACTAACTGCATCAGATAAAGCAAATACCCAAAACAGATTTTCTCATATTTTGGCTCATACATAAAGAACGTACAGCGTATAGAAAAGCTTGAAGAGAGGAAACGGCTTAGATAAATAAAATTCGTTTATTTAGATGACGTCCTTCCTTTATTTCAGTACCACAGGTCAGCAGTAAAACTGGAAAGAAAAATTACCCAGGTCAAAGTAAACTTTTTGGCGCTTTTTCCTTTGTTACCCCAGGCCTGACTGTCACCCGCTCGTCGGACCTACATGTTATCGTTAGGGTGAACTTGCATTGGTCGAGGGTCCCAGCTGGTTAAGCCAGCGGGGCTGTTTTATTATTTGGTATATACTGAACCTGGGTAACAAACAAAAAAGCGCCAACTTTATGACCCAGACAGGCATTCCTAACAGAAACAAGCTTGTACAGATGTGTTGTTAACTTAAGAACAGGGTGAAATATGATATCCATAATCACTGACGTCAACTGGGTTTTTATGGTGCTATAAAGGCATGTGAAATGACTTTTATTTCCCGAAGATTTATGTCTCCAAGGTGTCTGTTCATTTTCCTCGTTTCTTGTTGACGTGTAAAAGTAAATTACCGTGATTAACAGTATACCCGTAATCGTGCTGATGTGTCGTTAAACCCCACTACAAACAAACAAATAAACAATCACTCCCTATCTAGTTGTAAAAGTGCATGATTTGGTTTGGGGACAGATTTACGATATACACGACAAGGTTATGTTGACTGGGAATGGGGTGGGCTGGCAGTGCAAGCATCACGGTGACTAACCTAGCTTCTAAGTCCTTTATCATTTACCATTCGAGAATATTTCACTTCATAGTGAAACGTAAGTATGTACACGAATGAAATATGTAGCGTATTCAAAATAAATCACTTTCGAATAAGTTTTGATGTTTTGTTTTATGCATATCTCCACGTGTAAGCCTGACATATGCCACTCTATTATACATAATTTTATTCCTTTCGTTACATAACTATGTTGCAAACTATTGTGGCGCTCTATTGTGGAAAAAAAAAAAAGACCATTAACGTGATGTATTTTTCACGTCTGTGTTACTACAAGTTCTATTTTCATGAATTACTGAAGTTGAGACAATTTTACAAAACTAGCATTTTCGGCTGCTGAGGCCCCCGCCATGCCAGGCAGCATATGCCACGCCGCAGCGAACAACAGGTAAACTTTTGGGCATAGTATCAATTACCACTGGGACAGGCCACAAAATTAGCAGTGGTAAAAGCCTGTGTGGTCAGCCCCGTCGGTTCTTCCCTTTGTTTTTTGTTTGTTCGTTTGTTTGTTGTTGTTTTTGCGTTTTTGTTTTATTTACTCTTATTCCGTTTAGCCTTTGTCATCCAGTAATTTGGGCTTTAACTCGAAATTATTTTTGTCTGTCATCATCCCGCACTGAAACAGAAACAAACAGAAATAATAACAGTAATAACAATAACGTACACAGGTTTTTCATTCTTTTGTTACCATGGCGGCTCAGTTAACTCTCCTTGATGGTAGGGAGGAGAAAGATTTGAGGAGAAGAGCTGCTTTTGTTGCTTTATGATCCATCTGCAAAGCCACGGCCACATTGTGCATGAGGAATTAATTATAAAAAAGTAGAAGCAACATTTCCATACCAACAAGATCATTCCTGTGAATTCCTTAGCTTTCAAGATTCTCGAGACAAAGATTTTATTTTTATACGGCGATTCACAGCTTGTTCACCCTTAACACAGCGATCATTATTTCTTATGTTGTATTTTATAGCTGTAATTCAACTGTACGCTGCGATAACACTGCGAACTCAGCCATACTTTTACAACGGGTGTAGCTCCCGTGGTTAAAACAGAGCGGAAGTGCACAGTGCGAGACAGCTTCAAAGGACACATTCTCTGGGAGGTTAGTTGTGTATAGTATTTGAGTATAGATACTCATAAAGTTATCTGCAGAAAGATTACTATTAACATATTTGTAACTTGACATATTCGTTCAAATAATAATAATATTAATAATAATAACAATTCAAAACACCATAAAACAATGTGCAGTGTAATCGTGACGGTCTCACCCTGTTTCATCATCAGTGTCAACTGCTCACAGGTTTGGTGTAATGTCGCTGTCCAGTGGTGGGTTTTCGGAATAAAAAATGGAATAGGAAGCAGAAAGGACGTTCTGCAACTTCTTGTCCAATTACTTCGACTGCTGAGTTCACTATCAGCAACACTAGCAGTTTAGAAATGAGCTAATGATGTAATTTCACGTAAAGGGGGGGGGGGGGGCGTGCCTTTTCGTCAACGACCAGTTACTGGGTTTCTTATTTCCGAAATCTAATGAATAATAATAATAATTTTTAAAAAAGTTCACTGCTTGCAGATTTTATTCGTACATTGTTGAATTTGTTTGTCTTACATGTCCTGTTCTCTGTTGCATTCGAGAAGTGGTTGAAAAAATGTGAATAAAAAGGTGAAAAAGGGAAAACGAATGAAAGAGGGAGAGAACAAAAAATAGAGAAAAACAAAGGAGAAAGAAAGAAAGAAGAAGAAAGAAAGAAAGAAAGAAAGAAGAAAGGAAAGAAAGAAAGAAAGAAAGAAAGAAAGAAACAAAGAAAGAAAGAAAGAAAGAAAATGAAACTGATATATTTCCTGCACTTTTTTTTTTCAATATTGAAATGGTTATGGAATAGTTTTTGCACATAAATTCCTGACTGACTGAAATGCTGTTTTACCTGTTGATGTTAAACGATGATCGTAGGAAGTCAGGACGCACTGATGTCATAACAAAATTCTTAGACACCCTAGACTTTCACGCCTGCTGAAATTAAAACACTTTCTCACTTTACATCTGTTATCACTGCGGGTACCAAATTGTAGAATGTTTCCTGATTAAGGAGAAGAAATTATGCAAGTTTTTAACATTTTGTGGTTCATTAGAACACAGCGACTATGAAATAGTTTAAGAGACTACAGCCCTCGTCTGCACATCAATATTTGGTTTCAGATCTTACAGCAAATGCTATGGCTGGTTTACCGTTGACAACTGTTGTAGCTGTGGTTGTTGCTGCCGTTGCTGTCAGTGACGTTTGTGCCACACCTTTGGATGACTATGTCAACACTCCCGACTCACACTACACTTACCGCTACTTGACTAAGTTACCTGCTTCGGGAGTCACTGCCCATCTCCTCAATATGACCTCACAAATGTGGTTGACAGGTCAGTATTGTTTTAACCCAGGTGGAAGAATGAATATGTGGAGGTATCATGTTGACAATCTCTAGTTTCTGCGCTCTTTCATTAACACACTTATTACTCACTCAGACACACACTCACTCACTCACTCACTCACTCACTCACTCACTCACTCACTCACTCACTCACTCACTCACTCACTCACTC
>JBCAUA010083210.1:0-10703 GCA_038406235.1 Peronia verruculata | reverse complement strand
TTTCAATTGTTCTTCTGCACTGGTCAAAATGTATTTCCTCGTGGACAAATAAACTATTCGTATTCGTATTCGTATTTCATATCCTCTTCACCATTACTTTTAAAACTATAGCGGTGTGAATATCACAACCTGTGCTTATCAGGACAAAATTTTCTCTAACGGGCTCCAAAATTGAATGGTGTTTGATATCTTTCCCGTGTGCTTACAAAGGAAGAACATTCACTGGACACACACAGGGTGATATTGAATATTGAATGAAGTGCATAGAAAAAAAATGTAACTGAGAATAAAGTGATATGCACATCAAAAAAAAAGAAGAAGAAACTGTATTGTGAAACAGTGAAAAAGGACATTAATTTTGTTTTTACTATTGATATAAGAGAAGACGAAGATGGGCCCACTCTAAGTATAATGCAAACTTGTCTCTTCTCTATTAGAAATGTCAAACAGAGAAAAACCACCTTGCATATAAACAGCCAAAGAATTAACTGAATACAATATGATATCTGGTGTGCTTTTGATGGTTCAAAAACACCTCAACCCTGTTCGGTGTGCACTCATAGTGCACAACTTAGATTAGGTTGTGTCACAAGGAAACAGAACACTGGCAGAGTGAAAATGTAATAGTGTTGGATGGTGGAGAGAGCACTGAGGAACTACTGGGTAATGGAGAACACCAGTACATGTACCATTATATGTTACAATTCCTCATTTTGTTTTTCAATCCTATTGATTATTCAACACCCTCATACTTTCAGAAACCTTCCACTCTCACAATGTGAATGTGCGAAATCACCACACATTAAACAGTTATACACCACAACTGTCGACAATTATAGCAAAGTTAAAGACAGACCTCTGAAAAATGATGAAGAAGAGTTGTTCACTTTTGTCATCAAAAAATAAATAATAATATAATAAAATAAAATTAAATTTAAAAAAAAAAAAATGCACAAACTAAAGGCTGTTCCCCACTCAAGAATTGTGAGGTGCAGAACAAAGGGACAACCTCTGGCCTTACAAGAAGTAAAGAGCAATGTACAGAACACAGCTACCACTTAATATACAATCAAAGCTTGAAAAAGGGGCCAGTGGCATTCATAAGGATTTGGAGAAATTAAGGCTCATAATGAATTGACTTCTTCATCAACTCAGCCCAATGCTTTCGTGTAACAGTTCCAACTAAATCAATCAAAGAAAAAGACCTCAAATGGGAGTTATTGGATCAGGACTGACTCTTTGTCTCACACGCATAGTCTATATCTATGGGAGGAAAGTACAAAATCATGTTTATAATTGAATGTGAAGTTCATAAAGTAATCAATAGTTATGATATGAAGTGTTATGTGATTGTTTTCTTTATTTTGGTGAAAGATAAAAGAAGTAATAATGCGTACAGAAATTCATTTGATCCTGCAGTATCATTTTTTGAATGGGCGAAAACAGATACATGAGGATGTAAATTGCCGTGGAGGGATAGTTTTCAAAGAAGAGGATACTGAATTTGGCACATATATGCACAGAGACATTGTCTATAAGGTCATGAAACTAAAATTCGATCTGATTCGATCCGTGTAATTAACAGTAACAAAGGTATCACTCATAATTACATATTGAGATGAAAATTAGCCCAACTTCAGAAGAGTTTTCTGGCAAAAGTATTTAAGCTAGAGGTCTGATTTTTTCACGAAACATTACAATCACTTAAGCTTAGTACAGTCGAAAATAAATCATTCTTGCATTCCTTAACATAAAGGAGTAATTTAATGAAGAGACAGCCCTATAAATCAGTCTATTTTCCCACTACGGCGCAGCGCCAGCGAGGTAACCCGACACTCGTGACCCTGCTTGTGGTTTCGGGCCAAGCCCAGCGCAACTAAAGTGCCACCATTGTGACACTGTGAACAGTTTTTTTTTCAATAACTCAAAATGAGTGTGCCATTATGACAAAACAGTGACGACACACCAGCCAGTAACAATTTCAATCTTACCAGTCCTCCAGGCGGTTGTTGTTGACATAGTAAATGCCATCTCGGCTGCCGTCAGGTGTGCCGTTCAGGTAATATCCAGCTGGGGCATCCTTCATGTAGTCAGGGGATGGCTTGACGCTGGAAATCAGATACAGGACAATTTAAGACAACAGATTAGGTGAAAGTATAGATGATATATTCCAACAAAAACAAAGTACTGAATGAACAAATGAAGAACCAAAGACTTCTGAAATTTCTTTCATTCAGGTGAAATTTAACTCTGAAATAAGACAACAGGTTTGGAAGAAGTTTTAGCTCTCAATATGAAAACTACAGGTCATATCTCACAACAAAAACTAACAAATAATAAAAAAAAAAATAATAATAATAATAAAAAATAAGGACTTCAGGAATAGAAAGTTTTGGAGCAGGTAAAATAAGAAACACTTATAACAACATTTCTGATGAAGTGCCATACTTAATATGATATACATAACACATATCTAAAGGCAAAAAAAAAAAAAAAAGATTTTAAAAATTGAGTTCATCTTTGCCACAAATGAAACTTTAAGTTCTCAAGACAAACAGGAGTCAATGATACTAGGAAAACTTATCACTGTTCACGAAAGCAAATATTCATTGGTAACAGCAAATATACAAACCTGAAAAGAGGAAAACTAAATCGAAGCAGTATCGCTTTTTATGTTCTTACTCTATAAAGTATAAGGGTTTATTATTTCTGTGAACTTTCCATGCCACAGACATGAGGTCTGACAATACTAATACAGTGGTCTTCACCTAAAGACCCTCCGCCTAAGAGCCTGGAGTGGAACGGAATTTTTGCTCTGTAATTAACCCCTCTAAAAACCCGCCCTGGGCCTTCACAAATAAAAAAAAATCCGTCTAAGAGCCCGGTGTCCGACAAAGATACCTGAGTACTTATGGTATAATGCCACATGGTACTGTCAACCTAGAGAAACGCCCAGTGTTAGATGTGCAGTAAAATGGGTGTAGGGGTGGGGAGAACAGGTAGACAAAGGAGTGGAAGTGATGGCTGATGTATGACTGCATAATCAGGCCACGTTGTTTTCATTTCTTTGTTTGACAACACGTGGGACAGCACTTGTGATTGGCTTTGTGGATAAGGAGGTGTGAGTTTAGCCTCCTGACTGGTCAGCTGTTTTGCTAAGTCGGTCTGTCTGTAAATACTTGAGTCGCTCATGCGAGTATCTACGGGGCAGCTCAGCAAAATCATGTTTTCAACAATGATACCATTATGTGAAAACTCACACAGCGTTTAGGAGCTGGGCAGTATTGATGTAACTATACGCTAAAAATATCAGGAATTGCTACATCTAATTATAGTACACACAGGGAAGAAGGCTGCACTTATTCGCACAGATAAATCTTTAACTAGTGGTAACGATCAACTAATCATAATAGTGAAAACAATCTGTGGTCAGATAGGTTGCATAACTTTTCAATTCGCCTAAAAACCCGCTTTTTTGGTCTCCTGACGACCGAGTTCTTAGGAGGAGACCACTGTACCACATTTTGTATAAGTTTTCCAGCTCTGTCATGGAAAAACTATTTCAGCTTTAGTTATATAAATCTTGTCAGACTGTGGCAAGAAATATCTGTTGTCAGCTTCCTTCCTTCTTTACTACTGTAGAGAGCCAATCCCTGGAAAACCAACTATCCAAGTGGTAATATATTTGTATTGCATACCACTGCAGCCATTCACAATGGGAGCATTTGACTAGTTTTCAGTTAAAGTAAAAAACAACAAAACTGTTTTAGATTTTTAAAATGTTATGATAGGAAGATCAAAATCATCACGTGACTATGTTTGTTTGGTACCTAAAATGTTATAAACAATACTTCAGTTGTTATGGCCAGTTGTTATGGAATTGCTCTTTTGCACATATTTATGTTCCTTCACTATCTGTGCATGGTCACAGTTTTGCACATCCCCAAATAACATTCTCTATTGTTTGCCTGTTATTCACACGTCGTCACCAATACTTCAAATGTATGCCCATTTCTATTAGTCAGAGTAGTATGAAACTAACAAATAAGATGCAGAAAAGGCTATATTTACATATCACATTACAAAACTGGTTTGCCCAATTTTGATATATGCAGATAGTGAATCCCGGTGATGGTGTCAAGTATGTACATGTAAGGACCCAGCAGTTGGCCAATGTCAAGTAAGCTTTTTATCTGCGCACTTTTTGTTCACAACACAAGAAGTTATCAAGTGAAATAATATGTCACCTGTTCTTAATCCGTTGAACCCTACAACCGGGTACACCGGACAGATTTTCCAGTATCATATTCCCCACTGCTTGGTAGACCGGGCCGACACACTTACTCCAGTCCTACGCATCCACTACAGAGAATAATATATGTAAGAGGTCACTTTGGGGCAAGGACATTTGAGGACTATGGTGACTACAAATGTCTGCAACCATGATAGCATTTGAGGCTTGTGTTTACAAAAGATATTGAACATGAAACAAGAAGTGTGTGCTCTCGGCCCAAAAGGCCAGGGATGGGGATTTTTTAGGCACTGGTGACCAGGGTTCAAAGGCTTAAATCACTACAGACTGATGCATTGTTTTCTGAAACTTGCTCATGTTCCTGTGATATAACTAAGATGCTTTTCTCTGACTCACCTCATGGGAATGTCTGGCAAATCTTTGAAGAGCTGGGAAATCTTGGGTCGTATTTGGTTGTAACATAAGTCTTTCACAAACTCCACTACCTCATCCTGCAAAATAATACAACAACAACAACAACAAACACAGTCACAAACTATCACCTGGAAAGTTAGTGTTAGCAACACAGCTCACTCAATGGATGTGGGCCAATCCAGTTTTTATCATATGACCAGCTCAATTAAATTAGATATCAAAGGAGTTTTCCTCTAGAAAATATAGACATGGAACAAGCAGTCACCACTCAAGGACTGAAAACTTATTCAATTCAGCTGTGGTTGTTTTCTACCTTAAACATTGTGAGCAATTTTCACAACAACTTTTAGTATTTCAATTTAAGGGAAGTGGGTGTCATTTACTTTTGTGAAGAACTTTTTTAGCTACAACTATTTCTTATTGAGATATAAACCTTCAAAGTTAACTCCTGCTCTTAGAGTTTTTGTAGTTAACCCTTTCACTGCCAAAATCTCAAAGTTTGTTTGTCATTCTCTTTAAGTTCGAATCAGTGAACTGAGGACAGCTGTTGCATTATAAGCCAAATACTTAAATCCTCCCTTGATTTTGATATTTCCTGAGCAAAAGTTGAGAATAGCCTGGTAGAAGGATGTAAACTGAGAGTTTAATTTTTACAGATAAAGGATCTGGCACTGAAAAGTGAAATTTATCTGAATGAGTTTCTTTTTTTTCTTAAGCCTTTCAATCCTAAGAGATAGGATTATCTCGACTTTTAGAAGTTGTCAATTTTTGCTGAGAAATTTTATGGGTAGAAATTTGGAATTTGGAAATTCTGCCTGGACAGCGGCCCTCAGGCCTACTTTTCTATCGATTTTCAACTGCCAAGGGTTCTTTAACGTGCGTAATGTACACACGGGACGTCCATAATATATTCACCCTTATCCGAGAAGGCTAGACATCGGGCCTCCCTACCCACAGGAAGCCAGGGACCGTTGAGTCATTGAAAAAATACGGGTTTTCGATCTTCGTGTCCTGTCATCCCCCGATGCAGAACCCGCGTTTCGATCCCGGCCGCTCCATGAGCAGACGCCATACCCGTTGAGCCACTGCATCCCCTTTTCTTTGCTCAAGCAGACATTTTTAAATCTAAGCTATCAGTCATACAAAATATAGTAAGGCTTATATTTATCTGTCACAGATTTCTCCAGTTCACAAAACGACAGGATAATGATAGGAAGATCTTGGTTTTCAAACTTTGATGATCAAGTTTGTTTCAAGGCTCGTCAGTAAGTACTCACAAAGACACATTCAAACCTAAGCATTCAGCTGTGTAATATGTTTTCAGACCAAGAACTGTCCATCAGTTAAAAATTCAAGAAAGGAAAGGTAACCTTAACTTTACCAGATATTTTGTCACTTAGAATTTCAAGATATCCCACAAACTGACTACCGCATTTGTTCCTATAACAGTGGTCATCGTGATCATGAATTTATTTGATATTCAGGTGGTACAATATAAAATGAAATATGCATGAAACAAAAGCCATGTAGAGAACAATTGTAAATGCTCCAGATGCTGACAGATAGAGAGCCTAAAAAAATATTTTACAATTTAAAAAGAAAAAAAAAAGAAAAAACAGAAAACAATTTTAATAAAGAGTTTACAGTTTCAATTTTTCCTTCCATAGCAATCCTACAGCAATTATTTCTTTCCTTTGCTGACAACTAGAGAGATGTTTGCCTTCATCTGACACCTAACCCGGACACATCCACATTATGATAGCATGACCATCATGCAGATATCCAAGATAATTGTAAGCCAATCCTGGCTATCTATTAACAGAACATATAAGTGTCAATCAATCTTCGTCAGCATGTTCTAAAATGAGAACAACTAGAGCACCTTGTCACCACTGTGATTTTGGATGACAGAACAGATCAAAGAAGACAGAGGGAGAAGATTTTGGACAGCACAACATCACTGCACAAAGCAGAAAGCACAACCAACAAGTGACCAAAGCATGTGGAGGGAAATGATCAACAACACTATGGAGTACATAATTCTCCTGACTTACTTTAGTCTTGAACACTCCTTTTTCTCTTTCCTTGATAGCTGCTGTGACTTCCGGTAACGTCTGTCCAAGATTTTCTTTCTCTGCCAACTTAAGAATCTGGTCTTTGATGCGAGCGACTTCCTGAAGGCCAAGGTCATGAACTGCTTGTGGGGTCATGGAGCAGGACAGGTGAAAGTCCAGGGATTGCTGGTACAGCTTGATGCCGTTCTGTAAGGTACTGACACCTTCATGTGGCCTCAGGTGTTTGCTGTAGTTCTGTAAGGAGATGCGATGCAGATAGGTGAAGAATGAAATACTGAAATATTGTATGTTGTCTATGGAACAATGACTACACACAGCGTTATTGTGTCTCTGATCACCTCTGTCATGTGTTATAGCACGTTATATATATTCTGCATGTCACAATCCACCAGAAGAGTAGCTTTAAGTATTATCTCCTTGATGTAAACTCAATGAACGAAACAAAATGTGTTTCCCTGAAGAACAATATATCGTTACTATTCTGAGAAAACCTCATAACTTCAAATTATACCCTTTTCCTTTATCCGGCCCAATCTGTAGCACATAAAGCAATATATATGCCAACAAGACAATAAAGTTGAACAATTACTTTAAATTCTCCTGTTTTTGATGTAATAAAACCTCATACTAATGACGAGATACAAGGCCGAAACAGTTTTTTGTCTCTCCTGAAAATTTCAGGTCATGAAAGTTGAGGTTTTATCAGACAAGTAACAATATGTTTAATAATATATACTCTATGACATTTCTTTTGGCATCACTAGCGCTAAGAGGCAATTTTACTATTGTTGTCATATTTAAAACATAGATTTCAGGTGACATATTGTATTGTCACCACTGTGTTTAGTGGATGAGAATTCTTATAACATGAAAATAATCAATGAAAAAACAGCAACTGGTTGAGCATAAAAGATTACGATCAACATGAAAATACCAAAATTTGTACACCATGGCTTTCCAGGGGTTGAAAACTATCATCTGTGATATACAATCAACTTCATGTGACCCAAAACTTTATGAGTTGAACCTCAAATAAGTCTATCTTTTTTTCCGGGGAATAAGTCTCAGAGCTTCTATACTTCATGAGAAAAAAAAAAAAAAAAAGAGGCTAGGCCGACATTGATTCATCCATTGTCATTCAATCTTTTTTCTCCTGTCCACTAAGAGATCAAAACAAAAGGCAACACCTGAGTTTATGTAACTAATTCTGGTTTATGTGGCACTTCTTCTTCACATATCTGAGTCCATTCCATTACAAATTAGCGCAACTCTTGGCTAACTTAATAACTATAACTGTCAAACGGACTCACTAAATTTGACAAAACATGCCTCCCTCAGGCTATGCACATTGTTTCCTCCTCCTTTTCACACCCACCACGATATCCACTGTCTAGTTACCGATGCCTCAAACTCAAAATTCACACTCTCCCTCCTTGGTGTGGGAAGTGCAGTGCAAATTTGCGTAAGAGGGTAGGGATATCTTGTATCACTATTGTCTTTGATGTGAGGAACTCCCTAGCCACACTGCAGTATATACATGAATGCCATCAAGAGCAAATCTTGGGAGTCACCCTTTGTTCTTTTCATTGCTGTGAACTTGCTAGCAGATAAGTAAGAGATGTAATGAAAAATAGACAGTGATATCTCCAACCTCCTCCCTTGCAACACAAACAGATTGACTTATTAGACCTAGTTACAACTTCAGACAAAAAGAGCATAAACAATCTCTCTAAAATAGTTCTCCAGGGTGAGAAGTTACTCTGTCAAACTTCACCTCTAGTTTTTTAACTGGCTATCTATACTATAAATCTTTATCGAAACCCACAATAGGCTTGTAGATTTGAATGGATCCATTTGTTGCATATGGATCTGTGTTTATATAAACCCCCCAAAAAAGCTTATTCTTTTTTACATTATTTTAACATGGAATAACAGTTGAATAATAAACTTGTGAGGGTGCTTAATTCGAACCATGTACTGTTCAAAAACCTTTTCTTTGAGTAATATTCACTTAAATCAACCAAAATATCAACATTGAGGTGTGCATACTTGCTATATACTTTAAGTCCCAGGGCTATAATTTAAAAATTTCCCACAGAGGACGTGGTTCTCCTCTAGTCCATACTGGCTGAACATCACACCAGATCCCTATCAGTCACAGTAACTTGACTTCTTTGATGCTTAGATAAGAATGCTAAGACATACCACTGAATTTTTCCTCTGTTATGGGACACAGAGGACACAGCAAGTCATTGTGTTTTCACTAAGTATATCTCACTAATTTCCAGTGAGCTGGGGTTGTGAGTCAAATGCATGCATTACATCTACTAGTGGTAGAAACTGTACAGATTTGAACCACATACAGTAGTTTACCTCTTCAATGTAGGTCTTCAGTTTGCGGAGAGCAGGGAATATGGTTGACGTTACGACATCTCTTGCAGCTATTTGAAATTTCTGTCTGCAGAAATGCATGATCCAGAAAAAACAGAAACATCACAAAAGCATGTAGACATAAAACAACAGTGTATGACAAATCAACCACAAAACTAATGCAAAAGAGAGAAGATCCAGTACTCCATTTCTGCAAATAGGAAAAAAATAACTAATAAACAATAACAACAAAAAGTTGGAATTTTACTCTAGCTAACTGTTTTGCAACAGTCATGAAATATTATGTCAATTAAGACATATAAAGGATACCTCCACCTTATCTTCATCTCAGAGCAATGTACACACATTCTATAATCTAGAACTTACAGACAAGATGAAAACATCTAACCTGACCACAACAGCCTACTACATTAGAAAAAATTATAAGTCCCATCTTATTCTTAAAATTAAATGACAATAATAAAGAACAAAGATAACCAAATTAAAAAAAGAAAAAAGGAAAAACATTAAACTTTGGAAATAAATAATAACAACAATTTCATCTTCAGTTTTTAATCTTTGAGACAAGACAATATCAGTAATTGCACATCCTGAGTTAGCCTCTATCAGTAAAGGACTTACAACTTGTCACTTGGCACCTGAGGATGATCTTCAGTAAATGGCTTAAGAAGACCAATTTCATCTATTGGTGTGTCCAGCATTGTGTCTATCTGCCTGGGTATTGAACTCTGAAATCATAATATTATTTGTAACAAGTCATTTTGGCACTATCTGAACATAATATTTCATTTGATCCTCAATCATACCTCTATTTGTGAAATGTCACTGAAATCATACTGCCGTCAGTATAAGATGTCATTTGGCTCTGTAATCATAGTCCTTACTGACATTGTGAATTGCTATTTGGTTTTGCATTCATATCACTATCAGTGTATTTCATTAGGTAGTACAATTACACTACTATCTGTATAATATGTTATCTGATTTGGAGATCACATCACTGCAAGTACTATGTATCATTCAGCAGTGATATTATACCACATTCTCATACAATGCCATTTAGAAAAAAAAAAAGGTAAATTGAAATAAACATTACCATCAGTGACAGGTAAATTTTCAAAATTGGAAAAGTAAAAAGCCAATTAAAAAAGATATCTGTTTACTTCCACACTGTAATTCTATTTGCTAAAATTAAGGTCACAACCTGACATCACTACAACAGTTACTTGAAGCTTGTATTTTTGCTTGTCAGTATTGCACTACCTAGATATTTGATTCTGTTCATATGAAGCAAAGCACAAACATTTCATACCTGGTTGCAACACATTGAACAGTGTTTCAGTGAGACAATTTTCACACAATAAACTTACCACAGAGGTACGGTAATGGACCACTCCCTCTTCCACACCTCTCTTCAGGACTGTTATAACTTGTTCTATCTGGAAAATGGAAAAAGCAAATACAAAAAAATATTCAAATTTAAAAAAAAAAACCTGCTGTGAACTTGCTAGCAGATAAGTAAGAGATGTAATGAAAAATAGACAGTGATATCTCCAACCTCCTCCCTTGCA
>JBCAUA010083199.1:0-10703 GCA_038406235.1 Peronia verruculata | reverse complement strand
AGATAGATAGATAGATAGATAGATAGATAGATAGATAGATAGATAGATAGATAGATAGATAGATAGATACATAAATACATACATACATACATACATACATACATACATACATACATACATATATACATACGTTTATACACACATACATACATACATTCATACATACATACATACATACATACATACATACAGACATACATACAGACATACATACATACATACATACATACACACATACGCACGTACATAGGTACGTACATACATGCATACATACATACATACGTACATACATACATACATATATACATACATACATACATACATATTTACATACATACATACATACGTACATACATACATACATACATACATACATACATACATACATACATACATATTTACATACATATATACATACGTTCATACATACATACATACATACATACATACACACATACTCACGTACATAGGTACGTACATACATGCATACATACATATACATTCTTACACACTAAACATACATTTATCCATCCATCCATCCATTAATCCTCCCATCCTTCCATCCATCCATCCATCCACCCATCCATCCATCCATCCATTAATCCTTTTATCTATCCATCTGCCCATACATATATGCATACACATAATGCAATCTCTTTTCCTCCCCTCTTTCTCTCTCTCTCTCTCTCTATCTGTCTCTTTTTTTCTTTCTCTCATCGCTATATATGCCAGTATGTAGCAGTTAGTACACAGGTGTGCAGTGGCTCCAGGTTGTTGAAAAAATCCTTGTCTGACTCTGAACATTTGAATTTACACTGACAAAGTAAACACTGCATATGCTCATCTTGCAAATCTTCATGTCTACCTCTCCACCTCTTTGTTTCCTCTGATCAAGTCTAATTGTCATGTTTCTGATAGTTTCCTCTCCTCAGATAACACATGAAACCAAACATTTGACACGTCACACGATGGAATCAGGCTGTCCTCAGATTTTGACTATATGGAGTTATTGGTATTACTGTAAGGATTATTCATTTCCCTTTCACTGTGAGAACAAATTTCTTGTTCTATCTCAAGCAGAAGTTGGGATATTGGTTGTTACAGACGATGGAGGTGACCTGTTGCTGCAGCTGAACTTACTGGCAAAATAGCTCATCATTTTAGTAAATTTCTTTCTTAACCCTAACCTTGTTAGGCCATCTCACTAAATTACATTTTTTTTTTTTTGTTTGGCCTTATGCTCAATCTCTTTCAGCAAATTTAACTCTGAAGTGCGTTTTTAGATTGATATACAAGGATTTGGTGAGGAAAAAAAAATTATAGGAAATTCATTCTCTGTTGAAAAACTCGTGATTTCTCCGGCCTACTCAGTTTGACGAGAGCCTGGTTTCAACCTGTCCCGTCTCATTTCTTTTCTATCAAAAACAAAACAAAACAAAAACAAAAAAAAAAATCCGTCATTTGGATCTATTGTTTTCTTTGTTTGAGTAAAGCTTGTGTTGTGAGATTTCATTCTGTATTTTTTCGTACTTTTGAAAACGATTTTAAACCTCTTGTAATTCTTAACATTTCAGTCCGTTCTCTCTTGTATCAAATTTTAACTACTATATACTGACCGGCGTCTAGATGTACCATAAAAAAATGCAGCCATACAGATGCTGATCCCCGAAACAAAGAAAAAAAAAAGATATGCATCTTGTTGGCGTAACATGCTATAGAAAAAAAATGCCTATTCAGCTGAAAACTTGAAAGACATAACGCAGCTGTTTAATTAACAAATGCACAGGAGATTAGAACGACACCTTGTTACAGTTTTGCAGCTTCAATCCTCATTGTATTTCGCCACGAAAACCCTTAAGACAAAGACGTCTGTTTTAACCCATTGAGCCCCTCAATTCTTCAGACTACCGTGACCCTTCTGCCTAAGCTTTTGAACAATTTTAGTTCATATTTTGATACACAACCTTTGAAGTAAATGGAATCGGCTTTTGTGAATGGGAAGTAAATAATGATAATAACTATTCTGAGATGTGGTCTAGATCATCGCTATATCGGTTGTGAGACGGTAGATGATTTTCTTAGCTACCCGTGTACCAGTGGACAGTGCTCAGAGGGATAAACTTCGTGCTATGCAGCGTCTATCATTGTCATCTCAAGCCCTCTTGGTAGTTTGTTTTAAGGGTCTGAAGGACTTTTAAGTGTTCTTCATAACTGGTGCCCTACAACCCTTCTAAGATATGAGAGCGTCTGTCAAGCATAATACGCCCTGCAATTATGAAAGATCTGAGTGACAGCTTTTCAAAAACAATGACACCTGTAATTCCTGTGATCGCCAGCTGCCCAATGTTCAATTGTTTCAGTTGGTACCATTTACCTAGCAGAGGACAGCTTTGCTATTTCAAGTCTGTGTGCGAATAGTTTAAGTACCGTATCGCTTGAGCTTCTAAATGCTCATCAGGATAACTTGTAGCCTGGAACCCTCCTCAGTAACAAAAGTATTTTACAATCAGAATAACACCTGCAGGTATTTGATAACTTTCCTGATAACTCTTCAGAAACGATGACATGACAAAACATTGCATAACATGTGCGATCATGACTAAGGCGGCAGAGCCATTATGCTGGACCTCAAGTACCTGTACACAGTAACTGAACAAATACTGTGGGTCAGCAAATAAACAGACAGTTTCTGGAACAATCGGCTAAAGTGTTTGCATGTCATTGTCTGTTCAGGACGTCATCCTGGGAAACTCTGTACTGGAACTATCATGGCGGACCTCAAATCTCCATTAACCCGTTCCATACGAGGCACTACATGGTAACGTTCCATTAACCTATTTTGTACCACAGTTGGGACACTACACAGATCAATAACTAGAACTAAGCACTGAAAGTCGCCCTCAAAAGAGTGAACGTTATAACGTTAGGTTAACAAAATGTCAAAAAAGTGTCATACCTGATCTCTTTTTTTTTCTCTGTTGAACCTAAAGGGTTAAGGGGATAACGTAGATTAGAGATCGTTTGTAGAGGACCTAGGTTTCTTTGTGGGTTATATCGTCGACGATTATAATGATGCTTTTGAAAACACTGTGTGGTAACAGCACAATAATCTATGACACATTCTTTCATTGGAGAAAATATGTTGAGTCCACATCTAGCTTGCTTCACTGCAGCCATTTTTGCACCTGGCTTGTCACGTCTTTATCTCTTTCATTGCAGAGTTATCATTTTTGTCCTTAATGCTGTGTTCATGCATACCACAGTTCGTCCTATCAGTCGACTGATGGCTTGTCCAGATGTCATATCCCTGCTCCGATCTTTTTTGAAATGTTTTATCTGAACACGTCCATCGACATCTTGTGTGGATCAATTATGAGGAGAGCCTCTCACAGATATGAGTCCCCTTAGTTCTACTTCTAATATGTTTATTTTGTAATTGTTTCCATCAACCTGTTTGTTTTTCTTGTTCCATTTTGTTTGATATCATCTTGAGAGCTGGCAACACCTGCTCAAATACCCCTTGTTGTTAATGGGAACCCACTTAATGGGAACAAAGGGGACATTCCAGGTGGTTATTTGATTAACAGGTGTCGACCAATTCTTACAGTTTTTAGTCTTTTCAAAGTTCCTATCACAGTATTAATATCAGCTAAATTATACAGTCATTACACAGCCTGATATCCTCGCTGAAGACGCTGTTTTCCAGGAGAGACAGCTTCCTACTGCCCAGATTACACGGTCTTTGGACAGCCTGATATTCTCGCTGAAGACGCTGCTTCTTGTTGATTCGCTAGTTTGCCTTATACACGATGATAAGCTTTGTTCGATATGAATTGTTGTTATCACTTCATAATTTTTTGATGTTTTACCCCTTCCTCTACACCAAACATGCAAAGCTGACAGTGTCAGATTAAGTACAAGAAAAATAAGGACCGTAGTGAGTTGTCGATAGCTGGATATCTAAGAGCAGTAAGATTTTGTAGTTTCAATCAAAGTTGTAGTAATCACCTCTAGGAGTTGGAAGTTATGCTTCAAACAATGTAGGAGTTCTCGCATGACAGTGAGGATCTTAAAAGATGTGCTTTTTCTGGATTTTGGTTGTTTTAAAATAGAGAGTCACAGAACTGGTGCAGCCCTACAGACAATAGAGAGAGTAACAATAGTCTGATAACCTGAGCTTGAATCTAGAAATTGTTCTGTTGAAACCTTTTCTCCCCTTACCAATGTTATGCACAAATTTCCTTTAGCCTGGTATCAAACTGTTGTTTTTTTTTCAGATCTAAGCATAAGGTATGTGTAACATCTGAGACATATCAAATGTGTACCAGTTTCTTCTATGTTATGTTATGTTATCTAATGTTACGCTACATAGGTTTATGTTCTACTGTGTTACTTTATATGTTCCACGGTGTTACTTTATATGTTCCACGGTGTTACTTTATATGTTCCACGGTGTTGTTACTTTATATGTTCCATGGTGTTTCTTTATATGTTCCACGGTGTTACTTTATATGTTCCACGGTGTTTCCCTATATGAAACGTTACACGATGAAATCAGCAGCTTGTCAAACTGAGGCGATCGGAGAAATCACGTGTTTTTCAACAGTGAATGAAATTTTTAACGTTATTTTGTAATCTTCACAGACCCCTTCGATATCATTGTAAAAATGTATTATACAGTTATGTTTGCTGAAATAGATTGAGACAAAGCCCCAAAATTTTAATTTAGTGGCATTGGCCAATAAGGATTAACAAAAGTGACAGGACATTTTCTCACTAAATTCAGTTGCAAAACACAGGTCGCCCCATCGTCTCTAATTGCCAGTGTGTCGACTTCTATTCAAGGTAGAACAAATTATTTTTCACACACAGAAAGGAAAAATGAATAATCTTCACAATTGTACAATAATTCAAAATCCTCAAAATTTGACGAGAGCCTGATTTCATCTATTTTCGCATTTCATAATCACTCGATTTCTTTGATTCCTTTATGTTGCTTGAGATTGTGCTCTGATATTTCGCTTCTGAGTTATTATTATTATTTCTACGTATGTCCAAGTCTATCAGTTAATAAATACCCGATTATTACCGAAATATTTTAGATAAATACCACATAAACATAATTGTACAGATATGCAGTGGTGAGATGCAGATAATGTTAGGCTAGATGTAAATACGACACTACGTTTCAATCAACTGAAGTATAACCACGGCACATTTACGTAGTTGTTTTGAAAGTGTCAATGGGAGAAGAGAAAGCATAGCCAACAAAAGAAAGAAAGGAAAATCATTGTCATCATTTTATTTTAAAAAATCTTAAAAGTGAGGACGGATTGTATATCAACAGCTAAAGACCAACCAACCAACCACCAAACAAACAAACAAACCAACCAACAGACCGCCCGAACAGACGAAACACTGAGTTGTTTAAAATTAAGTAAAATGGGAGTACTGGCCAGATTTTCCAATCGTTTTCATTTTTGCATCGGAACAAAAATGAAAAAAAAAAAAAAAACTTAAAACGGAATTTTGATATCTATAGATTAATGGTGTAGTACAGAGTGTCTACTTTTGTTATTAAAATTTGAATGAAATACCACAATTTACAAGATGTAAATAGAATTTCACAGTTTCTGATTCCAACTTATCAAATAGAACCGTAACATTTGTACGTCCTAAGTCCTTTTTTTTTTTTTTTTCATTACTCGTTTTGTGTTTGCCTTTTTAAGATTTACCTCTAAGAGTGATATCACCTCTGTGCTTCCTTTTACTTTGAAAACAACATTGTATACTAGGCCCAATATCTCAATTTTAGCATCAAATAGTGAGTTACAAGAACACCTTGTTTATGCAACCATGTAAATAAAAATATGAGATGTGACACGATGAAATGAGACTGTCGTGAAATTTTAAGCATGTGGTGTTATGGTATCAACGTAAAGATTATTCATTTCTCTTTCAGTGTGTGAAAATAGGATTGGTCTACCTTAAGTAGAACTTGAGATATTGGTGATTAAAGATGATGGGAGCGACTTGTAAGTGCAGCTGAATTTATTGAGAAAATGGCCATCACTTTTGTAAATCCTTATGAATCATTGTTAGGCCAATGCCACTAAATTACAAATTTTGGGTGTTCACTCGATCTATTTCAGAACAGGGAACTCTGAAATGCATGTTTAATGTGATATAGAAGGGTCTGGTGACGAAAACTAAATTTGCTTTAAAAATTGATTCACTGTTGAAAAACAGGTGATTTCTCCTGTCGGCTCAGTGTGGCGAGCGCCTGATTTCTGTCCTGTCTCAAATGTATAGTAAACTGGGAAGAATATCCTGAAGATATGTTATACATATTTTGTTCCAGAAAAGATGAATTACGAATGGACAGATATCAGTTATACTAGTCACTTACAAGTGTTACACCTTAAAAGGGCTCATTCTGTTCAAGCCTCCGCAGATTGAGGGACATTTCAAAGTTCATCTCCACTTTGACTCTATCTTTACAAGTGTCCCTGGAGAACCCCACTAGAGAACGATAATAACCATGAGACTTTTATCTTGAAGGTTAGATTAAACTTGTCTTTTCTTTCTATTTTGCAGTTTCTATTTCATCTTGTGGCCATCTTGCTCTGGATGTCCATGTCGCTGTCATGGGCACAGACCACCACCAGCCCTTCCTCTCTCAGAGTGTTCACACTGACAGCTTCTACCGACAATGTGGTCAAGGATGTTACACAGAATGTTTCTCTGGAATGTTCCTTCAACATGAACATAACACCTGCTCAGACATCTTTATCTGAGATTACGAGAATCAGAATCCTTAAAGTTGACGACAACGATCACTGGAACATTGTGGCCGAGATCAAAGAAAATGAAGTTGGCGTCCACTTGTATGACAATATCTTGGCGAACGGCCAAGTTAACAGCGATATCCAGGCATCGTATTTACGAATCACCTGGCCCACGGCTACGACTACAACATTTGGGCGATATCGATGCGACGTTCCAGGATTTGACAATAATTTCGACTTCACTATGGAGAAGAGCAATATCGTTGTATTAGCTGAGCATAGCATCACAGCACAGGAGGTCTTAAATTTACTTGTAGCAGAACAGAATCGATTCCAGAATGAGCTGGATACCGATATGAAATTAGTTAATGAACAGCTAAGGTCATTGAACCAATCAATTTGTGACTGCCAATCCATAGATAACAAATTCAACGATGTATTTAACATGATGACGTCACTAAATCAATCCCTGGATAAAAACTTCCAATTTCTAGGTGGAACATATAACAGCTTGTATCAGGAAATGTCAATAGTAAATCTAACACTGGGAACGACGATCACCAACCTGCAATCTATAAGTGAACAATATAACAATCTGTATCAACAAATCTCAAGCCTAAACCAGTCAATCCAGTCAGTGCAGTATAACTACCAGGAATGGCCTGAAGGTATCTACAGTCTGCTGGAACCTCTCACTGGATGTCCCCAACATGATGACTGGAAAAAAGGCCACCAAAAACTTCACACGGAATCTTTTAAAAATCCAAACCAAAATGAGGTTTCCTCTTCGACTCACCTTCCTGCTGACACACTGACTGGTGAGGGAGGTAACCATTACGTAACCCTGAACTTTTGCACAAAGGTCACATCCACCCCAGGTATATCTTGGCCCATAGGCTCTTACTGTATCATCAACAGGGGTGGCGATGGCTCGTGTCCTCTCGGTTTTATCTTTGGAGGTATCACCATGGAGTTAGAGAACACGGGCACTGACAATAGTTACGGGGGTTTCACGCCAGGCCACAATCCTTCCTGGGGCTATTGGTACAACACTTACTACTGTTGCCGCTCTGACGGCCCAGCCACTACTCCTATCGACTTACCCACAGCCGATCCCTTCTATCTCTATCGTTTTAAGGGAACCTGCCAAAGTGTCACCAACATGCGTCAGCAATGAATATATTATCATTGACACGGAAGATACGGGGAATGACGACTGGTTTTACACTGACTACCATCCAGATGGAAGCCTTAACCCTGTCAGAATAGAAATCTGTTACTATACACCCAAGTGATGACTGATGTTTGTGCAAAATCTAGGTTTATAATGATTTCCGTTCTCTTCAAACGCTTCAAAGACTGTAGTCAGTATATTTAACAATTAATATCATTCAGAATTTCTTATGAAGGACAGAATAGAAGATGGATGTATAGAAAGAGAGCAAGGAAGACAGTGTCCATCATTATAAGAGTGACATCATCATAGGTACAAAGTTCACAACAATGTGACTATGTCTAGTTAAGCAGAGCTTTATTCATATATCTTGTATTTCAATATCGCTAAAAAAGTTTTAATTTTATTATACTTCTGTAGCAATGTTAATTATTTTTACTGTTTGGCACTCATCATTATTATTATTATTATTTTTATTTTTTTTTTGAAGATAATGGTGACGACTTATTTGATTTAAAACATTATAATCTAACCAATTAATCGATAAATTAATCAATCAATCAAACAATCAATCAGTCAATAAATCAAGCTGTTACGACTATCTTGGGTAAAAATCTATACCTAGTATACCTTTGTCATTTCATATTTCCCCCAGTACTAAAAGATATATAGAGATCAGTACTATTGGCTCGCAATAATGAGAATGGATGTGTATTCTCAGATTATAAATTACACTTTATAACCTTTTTCAATGTTTGTCACGTTTTTGATGTGTCTACAGTAATTATGCTGCTTTTTTCTTCATGCTTTGTTTTCCTTTAATTCCTTCACTCTTTCCATCCATTCTCTTACTCATCCCTTTCTTTCTCTTTCGCCCAGTCTCTCTTTTTTGTCCCTCCATCCCTAATTCGCTCCCTCTCTCAGAATCAGAGGACAGACGTCAACAACAGTGAAATACGAAAAGAATAAAACTTCAGATAGTGCGAAAGGGAGAAATGGAGGAGGAAGGAAAGAAGAGAACAGTTTGGAGGAGGTATAATATGACGTGCTGCTAACAGGTCGCCTGTCAATCAATCTCTCACATCTGAGATATCTATCCCTTCATCTCTGCCTCTGTCTGTCTCTCTCTTTCACACACATTGCATCAGGCCCAGATCTATCAACAACTTTCCACTTCTGACATGGGATTTGTATCAAATTTATTCTAAACTGAAAACATATGGCATCAAAATAGTTAATGTCAAAATATGAAGGTCCACATTTTAATTTCATTCACATTTACAACCTGGTCTACAGAAATAGGTTTCAGAAATTCTGTGCATATAATTACAGAGCTGTGTTTGAACATTTGGTACCTGTCCCGTCAGACTGGGCAACATTAATGAAATGACCAGTAATCTGCAGCCCAGGGATGAAATCTTCTCCTTTCAAGGAGTTGCTCTATCATTCATACCAATGGTACAGGACAAAACTTCTAACAAGATACGGCATATGATATCTTCTTTTTTGTCTCTCTCTTTCTCTTTCTTTCTCTCTCTCTCTCTCTTTCTCACTCTTGTTCTCTCTCATACTCTCTCTTGGTTTTTTCTCTGTCTCTCAGCTATATTATCCATATCATCTCTGTCTAGTTTGTCCGGTCATCACAAAATCTTGTTATGTTCAACATACCGAGTTATTGAGTGTGGTTATAATATTGAAACACAAACAAACAAACAAACAAACAAACAACAACAATCACTCTACAAACAATATAATTTTGCGAGCAAAAAGAACAACAAAGGTTGAAGACATGCAAGGCGATGCTAGACACACATACTCTGAATGTATGATAGTCACTAGTGATAGCTGGCCAGTCCTGCAACCCTAACTAACAGGTACTTCAAGTGCTGATAGCTGGCCAGTCTTGCAACCCTAACAGGTACTTCAAGTGCTGATAGCTGGCCAGTCTTGCAACCCTAACTAACAGATACTTCAAGTGCTGATAGCTGGCCAGTCCTGCAACCCTAACAGGTACTTCAAGTGCTGATAGCTGGCCAGTCTTGCAACCCTAACTAACAGGTACTTCAAGTGCTGATAGCTGGCCAGTCCTGCAACCCTAACTAACAGATACTTCAAGTGCTGATAGCTGGCCAGTCCTGCAACCCTAAATAACAGGTACTTCAAGTGCTGATAGTTGGCCTGTCCTGCAACCCTAACTAACAGGTACTTCAAGTGCGCTCTCAGAGAATTTACCTCAAGACACTCTTAATTATTATCTTACTTATTTCAGTTTTATATTTCATAATGTTTGGCTGTTTGCATCTTAAATGAACTTATACGTCTCGCTTACTTGATTTATATTTAAAAAAAAAAAGAAGAAACTTGTAAAAAAAAAATCAATCTTAAACTTAAATTCAAGAATTTCCTCGCTCAGGTCAATGGATAAGTCATGGTCGGTGCTATAGGCCAAGTGTACAAACTGATGCTATAGGAAAACAAAAGTAGTCATCTCTTCATATTGTTATTGTTGTTATTGTTGTTGTCGATGGCCTTGTTGCAGGACTGGTACTCAAGAGAACATTCTGAAACGTTTTCACGTCTTTTTTAATAATATTTGACATTCATATCCTCCTGTCTAACGTCCACTAAAATTGAGCTGATATCGCGCATAATGATAATTTCGTCTTTTCTACACAATGTTGTGAATTCAATAATTTGGCTGATTATGAAGCAAAACTGAAGCTCATCCACATGTGGATTTG
>JBCAUA010083188.1:0-10704 GCA_038406235.1 Peronia verruculata | reverse complement strand
CTGTCTGTCTGTCTGTCTGTCTGTCTGTCTATCTATCTATCTGTCTGTCTGTCTGTCTGTCTGTCTGTCTGTCTGTCCGTCTGTCTATCTATCTATCTGTCTGTGTCTATCTATCTCTCTATCTGTCCTCTCTGTCTGTCTATCTATCTGTCGTTGCATCTGTCGGTCGGTCTTTTGGTCTGTTTGTCTATCTGACCGTCTGTCTGTCTGTCTATTCCCTTAATTAAGCAGCTGTTTCCCAGTTCGTCCTCACATCCAGACAAAGGCTCCAGTTGAACATACGATGAACCACCAACAATCTGATTGCACTCACAGCAAACTGGGTCTGGTGGAGATTATCTCACTCCCCTCAGCGTGTAGCAGCACAGCCCAGCACTGTGTGTGTGTGTGTGTGTGTGTGTGTTGTAGTAGTGGGAGGGAGCAAATCTATTTGTTTTACCAGATCGGTGTGTTTGGAGGTCATGTCTATATGTGTGTGTGTGTGTGTGTGTGTGTGTGAGCAAGTTCAAGGTCACCTGCCACAGCGGTGTGTAAGCGCTGGAGAAGCTAAATCTAGATGTAGGCTACCTGTTGTTGACTGCACGGTCTTACTTACACTGATACTGGATCTGGTGGGTACACACACACAAAAAACCGCTGCATGTTACATGTTTCAAGGAATCCTTGATAGAAATGAAGGGTTCAGTGGACAAACTCGTGATGTCCGTTTGAGAAATTTTAGAACATCAGACATTAGTGTTATTATTATATTTCGAAACTTTTCGTAAAACCATCTTATTTTTTATTATGTGAGATGAAAAATGAATAAGCTAGAAGGACAACTCACAACAGGTTTGACAGACAAAGTAAATAATCCACTGTAAATCACACAACGTTGGCGAACTTCATCTTCTCAAAAGTGTCAAAATGTGACGTCAGCCGTTTTCTCATTGAGTCTTTCAAATAGTTCCTCCCTTTCCTCTCCTTCCCTCCCAGCCCCCCCCCTACCTTTTTTTCTCTTCCCACCAGCCTGTCTCACTAGCCTATCACACCCCACCTCGACTGTAGTCTCTCACTGTAGCGTTAAGTAGGTCAGTTTAACAGCTGATAAACACAGTAGATCTGATATCGATCGCTTGGCTACTCCGTCCACTCGCCTCCACTTTCTCCTTCAGCTCTCTCTCTCTCTCTCCCCCTCTCTCTCTCTCTCCCTCTCTCAGAGATCTAGTCAGCAAATAAATCTCATCTCAGTCCTCATCTCACCTGCACAGTATGACTTAACTCTGTATTGAATGCATTGAACTCCGTTGTATTAGTCTCAGAGACAGAACCGTGAACGGCGAGAATCTCACTCGATGATGAACGGTTCTATCACTGTTTGTGTGTGTGTGTGTGTGTGTGGGGAGGGGGTGAGTATTTGCTGAGAGGTTTGCTGGGGAGGGCTTGGGGAGGAGGTGGGAAGGAGTAAGATGCAACGGAGGGACATTGGGATGAATAGGTAAGTGATTGAATAGGTTAGTAGTGAGTGAGTGAGTGGGTAGATGGATGGATGGACGGGTAGATGGATGCATGTGAAATAACCTCAGGATATTTATAATAATATGTGCTTTTGATTGCACAAAAGTAAACATATATATAACAACTGGCATAGGTTTTACCGCAAATTACCGTGTAGTCATTCTGGTTTTACCAGCACTAAGAGAAACGATTTAACAGGGAAGAGGGGAGACCGTACTAGAACAAGACATGGTACATGGCGTCCTTTGACCATCTAAGCACAGGTGTCCGTCCACCCTTACCATCTTGACACCTCACCTATGGCCTGGTGGATGGTTGTTGGTGGCAGGTTGCTGGGCTGGCTGGCTGGCTGTAAACTAAGACTGTTAGGCAGCATCTCTTTGAAAACATGCAGCATAAATCAGTGGTTGTTGCCAGCCAGGTAGATCAGAGAGATGACAGAATGATCCTGAAAGCCAGGGCAGTTTCTAGGTAGAGTTTATGACCGATATATGAAGCTGCAGTGTATATAGAACTTACTGTTGTGTTCCTGTTCATGTGGATCAGCACAATAGGCAATCACAAAGACTCAGTATGAACCAGTTAATTTGGGCTATTGTTTGTTTGTTTGTTTGTTTGTCTGTTCACGTTGGAGTTTGACAGCACATCATCATCATCATCACGGCCATATTGTGCCGAGCACTGTAAGATAGATTTACACGTCAAGAAGAAGAGAGAAAAGAGAGCGGAACAGAAGGCAGGAGCAAGGAAAGAGAAGAGATGTCACCCCTGGAACGTTGAGGATGAAATTCCATGGGAGATATCCCACCTATGGTGAGCTTTCACCCCTGCAGGTGGGGCCAAAGAACTTACATCACGGGCTCAGCGGACTATTGTTATCACATCAGTAGAGACAGCGTTGATAATATTGTACAGTTTACTGGTGTCAAGACTTTTACATAGTATGGTACAAACATTGTCATATAATATCGGATATGACCATCACAACATCACAGGACATTAACATGGACAAGTACTCCACATGGGGTAGATAATTCTCGTCTAGAGTACCTACGTAGGTAATGAACATAAATAATTTATATCATAGTTATCATTTGATTATAATTTTAGACAAGGAAGCTACACCTGACTGATTAATGGGGAATAATTCAGTAGCTCCAATAACGAGAAGGGTGATAATATAATGCTGTAATTTCTGCACGGCACTGCAGCCAGCTGTGCAAGGGAGATAGGTGACCTTGTTTTCTGCTCTGTTGAACCTGCCTGTTCACTGCTAGAGCTCTCACCAGTAGTGCTGCACCACAAGCTCCATTGAATCCCGCATGAATAACATGTCATGTTCTATATCCGTCTTCCAGCCTCCTGTGGAGGTTCTCTTATCTCGTATGAATAGCATGAGACAGAAATAGACGTCACACGAACCATAAAGTTGCGTAAGACAGTTCCACCCCGGGTACTTTTCCTTTCTCAAGCCCCACCCTCACTGTCAAAACGTCATTGGCTCTAACAGGACTGATTCACTTATGACTCGTGTGAAAACATGAATTCCAGTCATGAATATGCGAAAACGAATTACCAATAAGAAAATACAATGCCGAAAAATTCAAACAAAAGATAAGATTACAGTGTAACACACTTTTGCTTTTTCTCTTTTTTTTTTCCACACATAATGGAAGGATAGCCATATATATGGTCATGAGTATAGAAAACGAATGTTATATTAATTGGTGTTATAATGTCTTTCCAAACGTACTTTATTCTCTTTTCCCTGTCCTTGGACGGAGAGAGCACTGAGAGTGCAGTTTGTCAGGTCATGTGATCAGCTCGGGGCTGGTATCCTGTTCCTTTCACGTGTCTCTGGTACTTTGGCTATGTCGGGGTGGTCGTCATGTGATCTCAGTGGAACACCCACCATACCGACTTGTAGAGAAGAAAGTACAAAATACAACATAAATACAACATAACCCCCTAAGTGTCGGTAGAAAACATCTGTGAGTTAGGCAGTTATGTGGTGATATATGACGAACTGTTGAAAAAGTGACAATTTATAACTTTCAAAAATATGATTACATAGATCACCTTATCACATTGTCAACTGTTGAGATGCAAATTCTGATGGGAAGTAAAGCCAGCGAGTCCTGCACCACATTAGACGTTGTGACACTCACAGGGTTGAAGTAAATGAGGGATTGTGGTGCTGAGCACAAATCCTGGACAGCCAGAAAGTAATGAAGAGCTGAGCTGTTGGCGGTCTTCTTACAGTCCAAATTGTGAAGGAAGGAAAACAAAAACTGGGGTGTCCGATTGCGTCATCCTGGGACAGTCAAAATAAATATTGTATAGAAAAACTATTGACTGTCCCAATTTATATGCACATCCTTTCATAACTCATAAACGCGTCGTCCGTTCAGCGTTACATTTCATCTCTATACAAATTATTTTGATCAGCTTTTTAACGTGTAAATGTACCCGCCTTGTTTTATATATAGAGCCATTATCGTGCAAATCCCAACACAAACATCGTCCTGGGTTGCTTTCTTTTGTTTGTTTGTTTGTGTGTTAATGAAACTAAACTTTGGGGTAAATAAATTAATAAATAAATTCAGAATGAATTTCCCCACCCTACAGAGATCTAGATATAAAGACGGGGAGAAAATATCAGTTCATTACGGCTGGGGCTGGGGTGTGACATTTGCGGGAATAGATGTATAGGCGGGTGCTTAGCTAAGAACGTAATCAAAACACGGCCAAACCTAGATCATGTTCCGGCAATACAACAGCACCAGTTGGCGGTGCGATGTTGCCTGTCTGTCTGTCTGTCCCTCTGCCTAGCCCTGCACAGCCAACCATGTTTTGTTTACATCACGCGCAATTTGTGACCGAGACTGTGTGCACTGGCCTGACCTCATTTCCGATGCCGTGTTGCGACAAGCGAAAGGTATAGCTGTATGGCTGTTGAAATCGATCTGTTTATCTATCCAAGTCTACACGGATACAAATCATCCATGGCCTGAGGATCACTCTTCAGTTTAACTCGTATGCTTGATGTACTTGACCGAAATATGAAAGTTGTGGGGCCATGTCGATCGGTCAAGGGTGAAGGTTAGAAGTTCAAGGCCGGGACAAAGTTGTTTACAACATTGTTCATCATATCATGCGATGTGATTATGACACAGTGCTTATGTAACGCTGAGTTACATCCAATTATAGCTTTGCTACACTTTTAACAATGAGCTATAGGGAAAGTCCATGTTACCATCTGCCATTCAGTGAGAAATGGAAGACAAAATTGGACAGGGTAATCCGACTGAAGTTTATAAAACTGGAGTTTTTAAAATTATTATTATTGTTACTATTATATCAGGGATATCAAATTTCCTACTTTAGTAGGATTTCCTACTTTTTGACTGTCAGTAATTTCTCTGTTGGCCCCATATCCAGTATTATTTACCATTAAAATACTTCAGTTTTACATGTCGCCAGAGAATATGGCAGAAACGTTTCCACTATTTTTCATGTTGACAGATTGACATCCCTGTTACATACTTTGCACTTTGAGTAAGGGTATTGATGACCCGTGACTGGGGATGTATTGGGGTTTTTCCTCCTCTATAATAGTGTAATAAGGTGGCCGTCATATTGGATTGTTTTAATGTGTAAAGGTTCGTTTTTTCAAATATGATTTCAGTTGTATCTTCTTACTGACCTAACCTAACTAACACAAGACACTTCAACAGCTTTTGCCGACATTTTATGGGTTAAAGTTGGAGCTTAGCATAGAGAATTACACTGAGTTAATACCAATGTAACTCTTTCCTGCTAGCAGAGAGAGAGAGAGAGAGAGAGAGATGGAGGGGGGGTGGAGCAGAGGGAGAGAGAGAGAAAACAGACAAAAGAGGTGTTGGAAAGAGAGATAGTGCTCGGATGTGTTTATTTTGTGTTAACCATTCTTTGTTATTGATAGATATGGTAAATAGTTCATATTCGACTAAGCACGTACCTGGAAATTCCAAACGAAATGTTTGTCCCCCCCCTTTCTTAATATAGAACACTCTCTTATGTGTACTACAGTCCACCACGAAATCCCACAACACGAGTAGAACACAAAATTTCGGAGAAAACCTTACGCCGGAAGTACGTCATACTTTTTCCTACCTCATTCAATCGTTAACACTACTCACTACTACTATTTTTTGCAGGGCGTTAGGTTTAATATGCTCACGGCGAAAAGTTTTAGCTATACATCTCTACCCACCTTAACAGGGTTAATCCGAAAAGTGAAGCAAATTTGTGAAGAATCTAGTATAGAGTGTTTGTACCCCCTGCTATATATAGAGGCCCGTATTTCTAGCCTTAAGAATCTGTTTGTTGTTTTTGTTCACCATTGTTCGTCATTGCTAGGGTAAATTGGAACAGCGCGGGTTAATTGTTTTGTTATTGTTTGTCTCAAATGGTGATCTGTGATCTTGTGGGCGACGCGTTGAGAAGAATATTGTGGGAGAGAAAATTTAGTTCGGCTGTTCTTTCTTAAACTTCTAAGTAATATTGACTCTGTTTGTCTGCCTCTCTGTCAGCCTCCTTGTACCCTTTTTTTTTTTTTTTTGTTTATTTTCGCCCTCCCCTTCCTTCCATCCATTCACCTATCCATCATCCTGCCTTCCATCCACCTACTCATCCAGCCATCGATTTGCCATTCATCCATCCATCCATTCATTTTACCTGTCCATTCATCCATCCATCCGTCCGCCCATCCACCCATCCGTCCATCCACTCATGCATCTATCCATCAGTCCATCCATCCATTCATTTACCCGTCCCTTCATGCATCCACCCGTCCGTCCGTTCATCCGTCCGTTCATCCGTCCGTCCGTCCTTCTATCCATCCGTCCGTCCATCCATCAGTCCATCCATCCATGATCCACCATCCATCCATCCACTGTTTACAAACTTCTTTCTGTTTGTTGTTTACTACGAAGCTTATGAGAAAACATCCTATTTTCCTCCATCAGCAAGCCAAGCCATACACCGCGAGCTTACGTCATAGTCTAAGAATAGCCAACATCAACCAGAACTCGCCTTTACACTTAGGAACGAAAAAAAAAAAAGCAAATGAACATGAATGAACGCGAGAGAGATAGAGCGGGCGGGGCGGGGGTGGCGGAAATGATAATGTAGCTTAAAGTGGGGAAAAGAGGAAAATGTAGAATAAGATAGAGAAATAGAAACTGGCGGAGAAATTGACTTACAAATGCCAATCTTATCCCAGACCTGATTGGTGTCTGCTGAACGGGGAGGGGCTAGGAGAGGATAGATCTAGATTTAGCACTCACTCACTATAGCATAGGGCTAGCTAGCTCTCTCACACTTGTCTCGCCATTTGCTGGACTCGACTTTGTCGGTCACTGGAAGACACATGAGTGGACAAGGGTCGTTCACCGTTTTTCACAATGCTCTTTTCTGTCTGTCTGTCTGTCTGTCTCTCTCTCTTTCTCTTTCTCCCTCCCCCGTTTCCCTTGCTTGCTCTCCTTTCTCTCCATATCTTCTCTTTCTCTCCCCTTTCTCTCTCTCGTCTTTGTCACTCTCTCTTTGTCTCTCTGTTCTTTCTCTCTCCCTTTTTTTTTTTCTCTCGTTCCTGTCTCTCACCTCCCACTCTCTCTCTCTCTCTCCTTTCTCTCTTTCTCTCTCTCTCTTTCGCTCCTCTCTCTCTTCTTTCTCTCTCTCTCTCTCTTTTGCTCCTCTCTCTTTCCTTTTCTCTCTCATGTCTTAGAATCATATGTCCATTCAAAACTTTGTTTCGTATGAAATACAGCCATGATTACTTCCCGTTGCCAAGGAACAAATTCCAACACGTATCTTTTTGTTTTACAACCATGTTTCATATTCACTACTTCATTAGTTCTATTATCTCCTGTTTCAACCCCGGGTATTTGGTTTCCTATAGTGGCATATTCTCTATCGTAAATTTTGCCTTGTAGGACAGGAATAACGTCATTTCTGTGCTGATCGAATAGCAAAGACGTCACAATATAGAATATATAGATATATATATATCAGGAAAGCTTTTCAGTACACAGAGAAGATGATCTGTGAAATGGAGGTGAAAAAGACATATAATTATGTTCGATATCATATTCTTCTTTCAATCGTTAGCAAACTACGGCTGAAGATCTTTCATACGGAAAATGACATTAGTTTTCTTAAGAATATCATGTTAAATGTCAAGACTAGTGCAATGGGTTCATTTTTCCTTTTTCACTGATTAAATTTTATGTCTCCTTGGTCATAGAACAATCTATTTTCTGCCTTTATTTCCACGAGTGAAATAACCGTCGAGATAACCTCCATCAGGAGGTTGAAGACTTATATAGAACGTAAGGAGTTAAATAATCATTATTTTTTGTTCGTTTTTCCATTCTTTCTTCTTTTTTTTTTTCTTTTTCATTGTTTTTAATTTGTTCATATAATGATTTAGTTCCATCAGGGTGTCACCTCTCCTTTTGTTTTATTCAACTTGAGTCGTTCACTGATCCTGCAATCCATTCTAGCAACGGCACCGATGCACTGCCGAACATTTCTCGAGGCAAAAATACCTTTGCAGGTTGTCAGATAGAATCCATGTTAAGACGTTTCCTCTTGTATTGTCCATTTGATCGTTCTCGCTTTCTTCTGTTTTGCATGTCCCGCTATTGTGCCTTGGACAATGCTGTTTGTTTGTTTGTTTTGTGTTGGGGTTTAACGACACATCAGCACGTTTACGTCTATACTGTGTCAAACACGGTAAGAAACGTTTACACGTCAAGAAGAAGAGAGGAAAGAAAGCGGGACAGAAGACAGGAGCAAGAAGAGAGATAGAGAGAGACGGGATGTCACCCCTGGAAGATCGAGGATGGCACTCCATGAGAGACACCCACCGATGGCGGACTTACATTGCTTGCAGGTGGGAGCAGAGAACCTACTTATAAACCCCGGGCCCCCGCGGGAGGAGGGGGGGGGGGGCTTGAAAGATGCGCACGCTACGATCTAAAGGTATATCCATACCATCACAGTCATCTTCAGTTTACAGCCGTAGTCTTGAGATCTCTTTCATGGCCAAGATAACAACTAATAGAATGGTGAGACATCAGTTCAAACATTTAGGTTTGACTTCTACAATATTGATCAAAATAAATAATAATACAGTCAGAGGCAGGGTTCAACGTTCGGACCTAAGCAGTTGGTAAAAAGTCGTGGAATTTAATTTGACAAAAACTTGTAATAATATAATAAGCCCACATGTGTATTGGCACTGAAAAGGTTAAATTTAGCAGTGCATTCACGACTCAAATTCTCATTTCTATATCTGCGACATGATCTCTGAAGCAGACACCGGAACATCCCTTTCGTTTGCAGCTAACTACAACATTTAACGCTGGACAAGAGAACATTTGCGAAAACCCATCGCCATGGATGGAAAGGATTAATGTTCAGCTCGTTAGAAGCCGTCCTGACTGTTAACTTCAGAGGGAGCCAGGGCTAGAAGAAATATGACCCGGATGTTTGGAATATGACTCGGATGTTTGAAATATGACTCGGATGTTTGAATATGACTCGGATGTTTTCTATAGTCTTTGGATTATAACACAAATAAATAGAACGCTTTGCCTGATTAATAACTTCAGAGGGAGTCAAGACCAAGAGAAACATGACTCGGCTAGATATATGTTTTCTATAGTCTTTGGATTATAACACAAATACACAGAACGTTTTGCTTGATTGATAACTTCAGAGGGAGTCAGGACCAAGAGAAACACGACTCGGCTAGATATGTTTTCTAGAGTCTTTGGATTATAACAAAATAAGCAGAACGATTTTTTTTTTCAGTAAAGCACACGCCGTACCTGACAAGGACAAAGGCAATGACAAGAACATTTAAGCCTTTCCTATCTATATTTCTGAAGTAAGTGGTAATTTTTTTGGTCCAAATTGATAATGCAAGAACTATTTGGAAGGGCTGAAGCCCGTCATGGGTATGCCATAGTTTAATAATTATTGCATACAGCCTTTCGCTCTATCGCTTCTGAAATTTTTCTAGAGTGCGTGCTGGTCAGGAAACCAAGTGAATACCAACCCCAACTGCTTAAGTGGTGCATTTTCCCTCCCAAGCTGCAACAGACTTGTAGACATATCATACTTGAAATTTCCAATACAAATTTCAGGCCTAAATAAGTGAAAACTCTAGAGCCTTTTATTTTCATTGTTCCTGATGGGGACATTTCACGTAGGTATAAGGTACGATGGTAACTTCCAGTTGGGTCTGACATCAACAGAATGGGTAAGTAATACATTAACTAGAATTGAATGATATCTTTTATGTATTTGTGCTGTTCCGTGCACAAATATTGATGTTGTGCAAGCCAATTGCATGTCATATTCCAGGCAAAAAAGACTTTATCCGTTCTCTCTTGATAGCTATTGAATGCCTTTCACTATTGAATTAGCTAACTCTAATCACCATTCGATTATTGCAGATGTAACTATACCATGTTGTAACTCTTGACAGTCATTTTATAAAAAAGAAAAAGTGTGTCCAACCGGCAACTAACTAAACATTTTAAAAAAGCAAATAACTTCTTCTTGATGTTGAATATGAAAGCCAAATTTTCGAATCAACTTGGCTCTTCTTCAGGGCAACAAAGTAAACATATAAAAATATAAGTAGGGTATTGTTTGTACGGAAGAAACTATCTATCAAATGGCTTGTTTATTATGTACGGGAGGGTTTTAACGTCTTCTAAAAAGAAATGAAACAGTATATTTTAATAGTCTTGTAGTGATTGTTACCGTGTTTAGCAGAAAGCAGTCGGAGTTGGGCCGATGTGACATATTGAATACAAACCGAATATCCAACACAGAGGAAGAGCCATGGATTCTGTAATAGTATCCAGTAAGAGTCCAGGAGCGATAGATATACTGATGTAATGACACGTCTAAGGGTGAAAGGACGCGGGCCTGTGTGTTTGGGCCATTACTGTCCGTTAACACTTTCTCCAGGCTCTTTCTTCAGAGCAGGCTGATTATGTTAATAGGTCTGTCACAGACGGACTATGCCCAATGCCTGGAGTTTCCCAGTCCACCAGCTCTCATCCAGCATACCGTAGATAGATAGATAGATAGATAGATAGATAGATAGATAGATAGATAGATAGATAGATAGATAGATAGATAGAT
>JBCAUA010083177.1:0-10704 GCA_038406235.1 Peronia verruculata | reverse complement strand
AAGACTGGAAAGAAGCAGTGTGGTGGTGGTGGGGGCGGGGGCGGGGGGGGGGGTCATCATATGAACCTTACAACTACATGTACTTGACACGAGCTAGATCGGTCGTCATTAATTCGTGCTATGCACCGGCTGGTAATAATTTTGCTTTCTGTTCCTGCACAAGTGGTCTCTGAAACCTAATGCTAATAGCCATTGTAAGGTTGGAGCACAAAGGAATGGAATGTAAAAGAGATTATTTACAAACTGAAAACAGGCAGTCTTCTTTCTGAACGGTCTGTCGATGAGAATTCAAATGCAAGAAAAAAGAAATAATGAACATCACAGCTTACCCCGATGAGAACATGACAAAATGCAAAGCTGTTCATGAACACCCCATAATTTCACAACGATTCACTCAGAAGATCCTAATAATATATCAATTGTTTAAAATACAGTGGAAGTCTTTTTTTTTTTTAACATAAATTCTAGAAGAAATATTTTAGTCTATCAAAACTTCTACTGTCATTCCCCCCCCTCCCCCCAACTCTTCCCTTGCACCAAAAATATTGTTTGAAAAACAAAATGTCACGCTCATGTTTTTCATCGCTTGTTTCAAAGTGCAACGATATTTTATTAATGCCAGCTCTTGAGTTCATTTGTCATTCAAAACGCTATGACTCAGAATGAACAAGTTTTTTTAAATGTTTAATGACTGACGCCCTAGGAGAGAGAAAGAGGGGAGAGGGGGAGGGAACCGTAGGCCCTGACATGATTCATTCACCAAGTCCATTCTAACATTTTTCAGTCAAAACGAAATTTCCGCACTTGGCGAAACCTTGTCCGGACGTGACTCTTTGCCAGGAGGTCAGAGATTGTTTTTTGCTCCAACTGCGCAGTTCCTGGCTAATGACGTTTTATGGGGTGACAATCTCACATACACAATCGAGTCAGTGAGCGTCATGACTAACTGAGCAATTCTGACATACTCTGAAAATATAAACTTTTTCCCTGGCAACTTTTATTTCGAATCAAGAGTTAGTTTTTACGATACACACATCTTTTTTTTTTAAACGAATAAAATTCTATTCTTTTCTTAGAAAAATGTGACGCGCCCACCTGTCTTTTATCGTCACGGAAAATGATGTTGTGAATAACCATACTCTGATTAAAATTCCCTCAGGCCAGAGTTCGGTTCTTTCTTCATCCACCTCCTCTCTTTCCTGTATTAGGCTCCCTATCTCTCACTGGGTCACTTCCTTAATGTCAAGTGGTCACTCTCTCTCTCTCTCTCTTTCTCTCTCTCTCTCTCTCTCTCACTGATTCCCATTAATATAGCAAAACGTTTTATTTCGTTTAAAAAAAAAAATACTTGAAATACGGCTTGTTTAAAGTCATTTGGACAAAAATTAAAATATTTTTACTGTAAGCACTACTGAGTTTTAATGAGGTACCTACTTTTCAAAAGAACAACAACAACAACAACAACAACAACAAAAAGTCTTCCCCAGTCATGTTCTTCCTAATTGGCTTAAAATTCAGATTGGTCAAGACGATTTCCATACACGAGCAAGAACGGTGATTGCCTTGCATTTTCGAAAGTGTCTATATCGGTCCTCATTCCATTACTTCTTCAGTGCTTAATTCAGTCATTCTGACTAAAATATACGATCGAAAGGCACAAAAATCCTGCATTGTGTTTGAAATGTTCGTAATTTCGTAGAACAACAACAGGAGCTAGATCGAAACTGTTGAAATATTATATAAAAAAATCTGTAATTATAGACTCAGCTGTCAAAGAGTTAATATATTCATTAAACAGCAAGCCTGTTAACACTGCTCTAACAATTTAACGAGGCTCTAACAATTTAACGAGGCTCTAACAATTTAACGAGACTCTAACAATTTAACGAGGTTGCTGTATATGTCCTGTTAGATCTATGTTAATCTCCAGTCTGAAACTGCCTTGACAGAAACAGGAGCAGGCCTAAAATAATAATAATAATAGTAATAACAATAATAATAATGATAAAAAGTACCTCATTGTAATAAAGCTTCACCTGCTATGCAAGGAGGCCGTTTTACACCCAACAGGCGAGGCACTGGATACAAGAATACATGTCAGCTGTTAGAATTTTAAAGCGTGATGAGGTATAACAAGGAGTTGCATGCATTATTCAACCACTTTGACATGGACACGGAAAACGAGAGAGAGCTGGGACAGGAAACGGAAGACGTATATGCTGTTGTGTTGTCAGGAGAGAGCATGCAGCTCAGCTGGTCAGCTCTATGGTAGATCTATAAGACTAGACCTAGGCCTATATATCAGATGAAGACAGGAGCCCACAGCCAATGTACAGTTAGACTAGCATAATACAGTGTATTAATTTCTAGGACCTTTCAGTTCTTCCTACATCCTACGTGAATTTGGTAATAAGAATTTCCCTTTCCTTATTGTCAGTGGTGTAGCAGGGCGCAGAGGAATCGCTATATCGAATCGTCATCAATGACTATTTGTCCACTACTTCACTCAGTGGATCTTCTAGACTTGGGAAGTTATTGCTTATTTGAATGATAGTCTATGGCGGATTGGGCTTAAAAATCGGCACGGGGCATTTATCTTTTCCTAAAAGTTTTTTTTTTTTTTTCTTTAACTTTAATTCATATTTTTTTTCTTTAATTCATTTTTTTTTTCTTGGTCTTTTAAATTCAACCCAACGATCTTATTATATTCTTTTTTTTTTTTTTCAAAAGTTTCCCCGATCACCATAGTTTGTTGATATTTTCTAATGGCAATCTTTTTTCTAGCACAATGATGGGCCTTTATTAAACTATTAGATCTCGGTCATGTGAGCATTTTGAGTTCGAATTGTGGGCAGCTCTGAAAATGAAATAGAACACATCAGATAAGGTTAATGCTAGACGAAGACAAATTAATTAGATTTAGCTGCATTCGATCCTCCTGCTGTATCTTGTCCCTGGATATAAGTAAAGTCATTTTTACCTAGACAATTAATACTCTATTTCGGAACTGATTGTCCTGATCTAGATCTACTTCTTTGGATGTATTGATCAGCCTGGAGATATGATGACGTGGGAGACTGCAAAATTCCTGTTTATGAAGACGGTAAAAGCTGTTATTTGTCGGTTCCTGTGCAACATAATGGTGATTACTTTCTAGTTATACTCCATGGGAATAAAACTGGAAGAAAACGGGAAAACCAAATAATATTATAAATTTAGGCTATCTTCCGCGTAAGACCTGAACACTAATATTATATCTTTGGAACAGATAAAGATATGATTTTTTTAATGATAGGTTTTTGTAATGGTCTAATAGTAAATAAGAAGCTTATGGATCATTAGGAATGAGTTGTTGTGTCCCGGTTTTTCGATGCATTTATTGTATGTGTCTAAGAAAAATGTATTTATTATGCTGGCTCGATACGATGTAGATGTAGCGTGGTGGGCAATATAGGACAAATATGTGGGATGGCAGTTAAGCAAAGTAACAGATGAAATGATATGTATACAAGATTGTCAGAAGCTGAGAAATATGATATGACGAATGGTCACTTTTGGGCGCTGACGACAAGGAACTACATAGTATAGATCTAAGTAGTTGAATATAGTTTATGAAAACCTGAGGGCTAAAATGCCATAGGAGCATCTCCGCCACTTATACCAACAATGACAGGACAACATACGAAAGAAAATGTCTCTGGATCTCGCTAGAAGTGGACTTGCGCAACCTTAACCCTATCAGTTTGACAGTAAATCCCTCATCGAATGATGTGTAAACTGGCTCTGAAAAACCAAGATATAGCAGCTTGAAAGGCTCATAGAAAAGCGACGTTATAGAGACAGTGAGTAATCTTCATTAATACCTAACCTAAATACAGGTTAAAATTTCCACTCAGGGATAAAATGTGCCGTCATCTTAATAAATTTGCAAAGTTCAAGCCATTTTATGATTGCTCGTCCTAACCTGTGACTGCTTGATGACTGATGGTGATAGCTCAGTCATGCATTGATAAATTAGATCTCTTTTACTGAGAGATATAAGCGATTAGAATATGTTTGGTATAGGAGTAAAATGATGACCAAAATGAATCTTACGTAGGCAAAGATACACAGCCAGTCCATGGAGTTAGGGAGGGAGAGAATTGGTACAGAGTAAAGCATTGAAGAACATATTGGCAAACAGTTTGTATCAAGGAATAAATCAAGGAATTGTGCATACTTGTAACAATCTATCAGTTGAAGTTGGCTGAGGCATCTTCAAATAGGAGTTGATGGAATCATTCTTTTGATATAATAACTGACATTGACAAGCATCTTTGAAAATGGATGTACGACATGATACTACACATGTATTAATGTCTTGCCACTTTTCACATTTTTTTTGTTCAGTATTATACTATCCATTACATTGCTATGTACTGATTATAACATGGTAAATTTCTTGGTAAAATTTCAATAATTACAATCAAAGTTTAGGAATATTTATGAATGATGTATGATTAAAGATATTTATGGAACATACTTGTACATTAAAAAGGTGTCTTAAAGGTGTATCTGATATCGTCAGAGATTGGCTTGAATTTAGCCAGAAGTAAATCTGAATACTGCTTCAGAGGGCCAGCCTCTAAGTTTTTTTTTTCATCCAATGATACAGAGACGTCCCCCATCTCTCCATCCCCCAAGCCATGGTTTCACATCTGTACAATCAATGTGGACGAATGTGGCTATGAGTCGTCAAATCTTTAATGCTTGGTCTTATGTCTGTCCAGTCAGTATGGAGAAATGTGTCTTTGAGTTCCCCGCCCCCTAATTTATATAGTCTCATATCTGCCCAGTCAGCATGGACTAATATGTCTATGAGTCCCAGTCCCCTTAATATAGTTTCATGTCTGTCCAGTCAGTATCGGCAAATGTGTCCTTGAGTCCCCGTCCCAGACTTATAATCTTGCATCTGTAGGCCAATGTGTCTAGGCGAATGTAGGTGAATGTGTCTATGAGTTCCCCCCCCCCCCGCCCCCCCTCCTTTCCTCGTCTTCCCCAGCCCATGATGAAAATCCAATGTAATAATCCAGATCAATGTGCCTACATGTGTATTAGTGTATGTTTGTGTGTGACTCTAAATGCCAGTGGTTCCTGTTGAGCTAGTGGTGGGCCCAGAGCCTGAGGATGGATGGTCCATCAGACTGGACAGTTGGAGATCCTTCTTGACCAGTCCAAGCATCTTGAAAAGCTCGGTACGGAAGCGACGACCGGTCAGGCAGTACAAGGGGAAGTTGAAGGAGGAGTTGAAGACAATGCCCAGTTTGCCGAATGCAAAAGCCGAGTTGACCTTCAGCATGTCAGCCTGTGGTGTTGAAGTTAGTAGAAACAAACCAATCAGACAGACTGAAGTCATACAGTCATACAAACACGATTTACTCTATGAAGGTTTACTATCTATACTATAAAATTGCAAGAAAACCCACAATAGGATTATGGACTCGAAAACTGTCGAATGGATCCGTAAGAAATCTGGCACACACCATTGTTGCATATTGATCTGTGTTTCTATGTACATTAACCCGAGAAAAACTTATTATTTTTAATGTTATTTTACAAATGCGGTGGTAATAATTCAATAATAAACTCGCAAGGCTGCTTGATCTGAATTGTACGTTCTATAGTATGATGCTTTCAAAACATGTTTTCTTTGAGAAATATTCAGTTTAATCAACCAAAATATCAGCATCGAGAAGCGCATGCTTGCCATACACTTTTAAACGACTATTACCATATTTTATACAAACTAGATCATCACATGGAGCACTACTATGCAAAAAAGAATTGTATTACTAGCTACATAATCCTATTTAGGCTAAATTAGTTCCAGCTTCGATACAGATAATAGGTATTGTCGTTTACCCAGGCCACTTTCATTATGTATTGGGTAAGATCTGTTACATAAATCATCATTTTTATGAATGGGGCAGCATTTGTTGTATAAATCATCGCATTGTCATTAAAAAAAAAAAAATGTTCACGAAAGGCTTTATCCATTATACATAACAATATGATGTGTGTAGATGGAAATATAATATGGCGAAAAACTTGACCACTACAGTGTTACTCTAGGTTTAGTACCGGTATGTCAATGTAAATGCTCTCTGAGTACTCACCCAGACGGGTTTTTGCATGAAGAGACACTGAATGATGCATTGCATGCCGATGAAGAGGAGAAACGTAAAGGTGACTGTCAGAAGAAGACGTGTAATCTGATTCTCGGATTCCTTGCTTTTCTTCATCGACTGGCTCGTCTTCTTGTCAGACATTTTCTTGTTGGACTTGTTAATCTGCACAGACAATTATACCATAGTTCGTTATTCTTTTTATGATAGTAACGAACAGACAAATGATGTTAGAGTGTGTTTATGGTTTCTTTTCTTGTGTAACAGACAACGATCTTGAATAGCTAACACACGTATCCGTTTACTCAGCTATCCACCTATCCATCTAGTGCATACAACCCTATCTACTAAAAAAAAAAAAAAAAGTACCATCCCTTGACCCACAAGAGGGGAAATTGCCTTGGCCATTTCAGACCGCGTCGCCCCCCCCCCTCACTGTACTTACAGATAGGTGGACTGAGGAAAATTGTGTGTTAAGTATCTTTCCTAAGGATACAACATCCAACCGTTGCGATTCCAAAGGCAGCACAAATTCCTGAGCTAACACGCCTCACATGTAAGAGTCAAGCGTCCCACATTGACAGATTTGAGTCAGTTACAAACATAAATATTCGTATGAGATTCCGATCATTCTTTCAACAAAAGTTGACGATTTGAATGTAACCCTTAATCCAACAATGCATTTGTCTACAAATCTGTTCACCAGCCACCCTTACCACTTAACCACTTCACTACAGACCCCCACCCCCCCTTGTTTGGGGTACTCACTTTGCTTTGTTTCCATTGCCAAAGTACTGCAATGTGACTAAGTCACATAATATGGACTACACACTGACATTACAGAAATGATCTATAACGCAAAGAGGGAACTTGAAACAAATTTCCAAGCATTGTACTTGAAAGGACCCGACACTTGCTCCTTTGTTCTCTGTCTTATTCTAAAACAAGCTTCCAAAACATCATAATTGAAAGGACCCGACATTATTTGCGCCTTGATTCTCAATTTCACAAAGTTGTCATCTAGAGAGACAGGTGTGGAGAGAGAGTTCAGAACAAATACATTCTCTGAGTCAGCGAGTACTCACCTTTTTGATGATCATAATGTTCATCGCGAGCACAGTGACCCAGGGGATGAGGATCAGAATAATGCAATGGATCCAGAACTCGTAGAACTTTCCGCCGTCGCCTTTCTCGAATTCGGTTTGTGCGAAGGTCATTTGCGGCTTGGTGGTGTTGCTGTCGGGGTAGACTGGCGTGAAAGAGGCGAAGTGCGGCAGATTGATGATGAAGCTGTTGATGGTGATGAGGAGGAGGCCAAAGTTGGCGCGCTTTTCGTTGCAGAATTTCTGGGAATGGGAAAATGCGACAGCTGCTCAAAATGTCAGTGTAAAAGGACAAAAACAATCACGGCATCAAGTGTACAAACAACAACAACAACAACAACAACAAAATGGAAAATTAACGAAATTGTGAACACACAAACCACACACACACACACACACACATACGTACACACACACACATGCACACATATACACACACACACACATACAGAGAGAGAGAAAGAGAGAGAGAGAGAAAGAAAAGCACCAGGAAACCAACTACCTCTAAAAGAAGAGAGAGCATCAAGGAAGTATTTCTCACGGAAAAAAATCTAGGAAAGAACAAGAATGGAGTTTGACAAAAGCGAGCGAGAAAGTAACAGCGTAAAGAACAATTCAGAAGCCAGAGCAGAGCTGTGCAAAACATTGACGAGGAAGGTTTGAAGAATGAATGGAAGAAAGCGTGGGTGAAAACTGACAGAGATATTAACTCCAGTTTTTATAGAACAGTGTGTTTGCAAATTTTATGTAATGATGCGCTAAATAAAGTTTCGGTAACGGTAACATACATGTACAAAATGTATGGTTGTATTGTAGTAAATGGTGATCGGAGGGAAAAATGCTAAAAGTGTCAGATGAAACCACTAGAATGTTACTGCTTACATAACGATGCTGATTCTTAGTCTAGAAATGACTGATCAGACGCGAACGACAATATAACATAAATATCTTATCACATATTTTATACTATCTGCAAAGTCCTCCGTGCGTAAAGAACATTGACCTAGACTTTGGGGATTGCCCCGTAACCCTTTTAAGGCTAAAGAATGACCCGAGGAGTCAGGTCAAATATAAATGAGACGCAACACGATGAAATCAGGCTCTCGTCAAATTTTGTGCAAATGGAGTTGAAATAAGCATGCTCTAAGACCCTCATGTTGGAAGAGCTTTAACACCTTTTTGATTTTTTAAGACAGGATTTATTAGTATTATAAGTTTTTTTGTTGTTGTTTTTTTGTTGTTGTTGTTCCCCCCCCCCCTCCTTTTTTTTCTTTTTCCAGAAGTAAAGATAAAGGTTTTAAGACAGGATTTGTATTATTAATCTAAACAGGATTTTTTTTTTTTTTTTGGTAAACAAAGAATCGTCGAGATAACCTCCATCAGGAGGTTGAAAGACGTACATAGAACGTAACGCAAATGGAGTTTTGTGAAGATTATTCAGTTCCCTTTCTGTGTGTGATAAAATGATTGTTCTACCTTAAATAGAAGTTGAAATGATGGCAATTAAAGACGACAGGGGTGATCTGTTGCTGCAGCTGAATTTATTGAGAAGATGGTCGATTACTTTTGTAAATTCTTATTAAACTTGGGGTATGGGAGATTTGAAAGTGAAAGAAGATAGTTCAAAGATGAAGAAAACAGAGGAGAAGAAAGTAGATTTTATTTCTCCCCTCCCCTTTCTCTCTGCTCTCTTCCCTCTACCACTTTCCGCCCTTCTCGATCCAATCTAGTCTATAACACTATATCTGAGGGGTCAGTGACCGTGGACATGGAATTCCTATACTGCTCGTCAAGCTATTTTAATGAGAAACACTTCACATTCTTGAGATGTACATTGTTGTTGTTGTTGTTGTTGTTGTGTTGGTGTTTAACGACACATCAGCACGATTACGGCCATATTGTGTCAAACACGGTAAGATCCATTTACACGTCAAGAAGAAGAGAGGAAAGAACGCGGGACAGAAGACAGGAGCAAGAAGAGAGAGAAGAGATGTCTCCCCTGGATTATCGAGGATGGCACTTCATGGGAGATACCCCATCGATGGCTGGCTTACACCGCCTGCAGGTGGGAGCAGAGAACCTCCGGCGGGGGACATGTACATTGTTAAGTCCTTTCTCAATAGAGGGCGGACAACGCCAAATTTAATTAGAAATTTCAAAAAACGAGTAAGGTCTGAGTTTCTATTTTAAAATGTTTTAAAAGCCTCGACAACATGCATTCGGAGGTCAAGAGGGGAGAGACGATCAACGGATGGACGAAGTGGACATGCAAGCGGAAACCCTAAGGAAATGACTTCGCGCTGCGAACTGCCACCTTCCCACGGCCCTGACATGGCACAGGCCTGTGTGACATCAGTTCTGATTGTAACAGAGACAGGAACTGTGACAATGTCAATGATGGCGCCATGATCAGAGGACAGCGTTCTGAAAGCTCCTTCACTCGAGAGGGGGGAGTAGACTGGATGGATGGATGGATGGACCGATAAGTGGATGGATGGATGGGTGGATGGATGGAGGGAGGGAGGGATAAGTGGATGGATGGATGGATGGATGGAGGGATAAGTAGATGGATGGATGGATGGAGGGATAAGTAGATGGATGGATGGAGGGATAAGTAGATGGATAGATGGATGGATAAGTGGATGGATGGATGGATAAATAGATGGATGGATGGATGGATGGAGGGATAAGTAGATGGATAGATGGATGGATGGATGGATGGATGGATGGGTGTGTGGACAAAAAATGGAAGAAAGAACAAATCGATGGATGGACGGACGGACAGACGGATGGATGGGATATATGGACTGAGGGAGTGATGAACGGACAGACGATTGACATATGATCGTGCTCATCCCGACAAGAAAAAATTCGACACAGTTCTCAGATGTAGACAAGTAGGACAAAGTGAAGAGCTGGGCATACAACACTTAGCCTACATGCTTGGCTCCATCCCACTCGAAATTCAGAACCATAGGTCATCTCGAGAGAATGATACAGTGGGCCAGCTAAGCTTAAGTCATTAACTGGGTTTATGGACTCTCAAGTGCGGCCAAGTTTTCTCATTTCAAAATGGTTGTATGGGTTAGCAGGTTCATAAGACTCATGGTAACTATCATGAACTTTCTGGGTGTTGATGTTGAATGGGTGTTAGTCGTGACGTTGTAAGTGGTGATCAGGCGGTGGATACATATACGATACACACAGAGGTGAAGAAATAACGACAGGAATCTCCAACGTCGAAGCAATGCAGAAGTCATTGCAAATGCTTGATAATAATACACTTCAGGGCAGCCGCCTTATTCTGATTCTACTATAACTCACTCGCATTTTTTTTCTTAAACCTTTCAATCCTAAGAAATAGGATTATCTCGGCTTTTAGAAGTTGTCAATTTTTGCTGAGAAATTTTGTGGGTAGAAATTTGGAATTTGGAAAT
>JBCAUA010083166.1:0-10704 GCA_038406235.1 Peronia verruculata | reverse complement strand
TTGGTGACCAATATGGTCATTGTCACTCTTGTCTGGAGAGTGTGTCTGTCACCTAAACTCAGTAAGGAGTGTTTATCAACTCCCCACCATTGATGATCAAATAGTCCTTCTCACCTGCCATTTTGAAGGTGTGACTGTCGCCTTAATACAGATATTTGTTAACTATGTTTGTGTTCAGTGGGTACTTCACTTGTAGCTTTGCATAACTCATTTCTTCACTTTTAAATATATTTGGACTGCCTAACTGAAAGAAAAATTAATGAAAGATTAAATTCATGAACAAATACATGGATGGAAGAATAAGTAAATGAATGAATAAATAAAATTCATTCCTTTTCCGATTATAATATAAAATACAACAAACATTGTCAATTATGTGTGCTTCAAGTGAAGCCATTCACATAAGGAGGCTTATCCAAAACCTCCTACATGTATAAACATACCACTTTCTCAAACTGGGAGCGAGGAAATCACGCAACAGTAGATCAGCGCACCAGGTGAGGGTTGCGAAGTTTCATTACGCCAAGAAATCATGGTGTCAAACATACAAGTTTTTTTTTATTAAGTATTTTTAATAATTTCCCTTACCAATTTTACCTTCTGCTTTTGACACACTGTGAAGAAGACCCCGGAGAAGACATTATGCCAAAAAAAAAAACATTTTTAGAAAAATTTGTGGGTTAGGAGGTTTCATCACTCCACCAGCGATATGTTGTTTTAAAAAGTTGCAAAGACTTACAAAGTTGTACTGAAAATTGCCCAGTTGCCAGATAGCATAGATTAACATTTGACTGTATGGCGCAGGGAGACTGCCGTCACTTATGGGAAATTAAAGTTTAAATGTTGTCTCAAAAATTTCTGATCAAATAATTATAGGACAGAACACTTCATGTTTAAAATGTATGTAATTTTTTGTTCCTGAATTATTTTCATGTTGATCAAAATAAAACTTCCTTATTCATACTGTCCAATGATTTATTCACAGGTGATGTCCTTGGTGTTTCACACATCCGGGCGTGGGAATTTAATTCATCTTTCCCTGTGCGCAGTGTTTTATTTCCATATATCATGACATCTCCATCTCTGTACCTCTTGCGATGGCTGAACTCCACCAGCGTGCTTGGTCTCCAGCTGTCGACTGTCAAGGTAGTGATGGCTACAAGATTGCCCACAGCTTTTCTTAGTGTCTTCGGTTTCCTAGCAACAGACAGACTGGCCAAAGCGTTTCTTACAGACAGTTATCTGAGTTGTGTTCTCTACTGTAGTTCATATGTTATGTGGACATACTACACACGGACATTTTCAAACTCCATAGAGTCAGTACTGCTGGCTATTGTTCTGATTTTATCATTACCTTATTCTGCTTCATCCGGCCACTTTCATATAGTCCAGGATGAAGATGATGAACACGATAAAGAGGATGAGGATGGAAAAGAAATTTACAGTGAGGAAGTTGAGCAAAAGGAGGTGAAGGAGGACGAGGAAGGGAATAATTCTGTATCAGATAATATAAATGAGAAGGACAAGAATATTGTGATAAGCAGTAAAGATTCAAAACAGGCTAGTCCGATAAGGAAATCTAAGGTCAATCCTGATTCGACAAAGAAGGTTGAAACAGAAGGTAATGATGGTAAAAAGAGGGAAGAAACTGACAAGTCCAGGGAAGAGACACAGGAGAAAAAGATCAAGTCACTGAAAACAAACAAGTCCACAGTGTCAGCTGTTAACTTTGTGGACATCAAAAACTACCCAGTGAAGTTTACCTCATTTGCCCTGGGAGTTGTGATAGTGGCAGGATTTTTTAATCGACCTACATTTCTGGTATTTGCATTCGTGCCTGTAGTCTTTTGGTTGTGGAATGTATGGTGTAACTGTGGCAAGGAAAATTGGGGGTACATTTTCTTCGCACTCTTTTTCAACATGGGTTTGGGTGCATTTTTGTCTTTTTCCATCTTTGTTTTTGTGGACACCATTTACTACAACCCTCAGTTTTTAGCAGATTTTTCTGCTTCATTTCAGACTGTTATAGAAAAGAATTTTTCTTTTGAGACACTGATGGAGAATATGGAAGCAGTCTTGTCATCTATTGTCATAACACCTTGGAATTTTCTGCAGTATAACATGGACACATCAAATTTGGCTCAACATGGCCTCCATCCCCGTTTTACTCATTTGCTCGTTAATCTACCTCTGTTGCTGGGCCCTCTGTGTCTTCCATTTATGATTGTCGGTGTCATCTCTGTGGTCAGAATGTTAGGTGGTTCAAACAACAACCACACTGTGTGGCTGACGTTCATGGCTTTTGTTCCTATTGCAAGTTTGTCAGTGTTTCCACATCAGGAGCCACGTTTCTTGATACCTCTCCTGCCCATCCTCGTGGTGATGGGGACCCAGATCATAGCAGTCATGGCAGCCGGAAAGATGTCATTCTTTTCAATGTGGGCACTTTTTAATATCATCTTGACACTTATATACGGCTACATGCATCAGGCAGCTCTGATTCCGGCCTTGTCCATCTATCAGCAGAAGCTATCATCCCTACCAGTGTCACCAGACAAAAGCTACCATGCCATTTTTTACAAAACATATCCACCTCCTCGTCATTTGCTTTTAATAGACCCAGAAAGTACACACATTACAGTCACTGATTTGGCAGGATCACCACTGGACACCCTTCTAGAGACTGTGAGGGAGATTAAATCCTCTTGCCGTACCACTCACAGAAAATGTGACACATATATTTTCATGCCCTCAACTGTCACAAATAAGGCCTTGGATCAAATGTCCCAGTATCAAATAAGTATAACCAGTATATGTCCACACCTCTCCATGGAGGCTCCTCCAAGATTTATGCCTTGGTGGAAGAAGAGAATAAGTTTTGACGATTTTATCACAGACTTTTGCTTAAATATCTTCAAGATTACTTAATTACAAAGTTGTATAGTACAATGAAGTGGTATTGAGTAATGTAAAAAAAAACTGTGCAAAATGTAAGAGTTCTTGTACAAGCATAACAGAAAGATCAATGTATTTCCTTTTGGATTGGAGTTTCTATTCTCGGTACATTTAATTTTATGTACCTGTATACATGTAGGTTATAAGGATCAAACAAATTCTGCATCAGTTCTCATAAATAACCGTTATAAATGGATACCTAAATCTGTGCTGTTCTTTGGTTCTTATTTCACATGAAAAACACATCCAATATAGTGTATACAGTATGTGTGTTTAAATGAACATCAGTGTACCTGTATTGTAACATAACAACATGTAATTGTAAGTGATTTATATTACATGTATTACTACAATTTGCATGTGTTTCATTCACTGTAATATAAAACAAAGGGCCATTTTGACACAGAATGTAGTACATGTACCTGAGGTAGCCAAAAACAGATATAGCTAGTTGTGTATCATTATGTAGAAACAGTGTACCATATACAAATCATGTACAGTGTACATGTATATAAAAAACTAGAATTTTTGTTGCTGTGCAGTATTGGTGAATAGTAAATATTTTATTTTATATGATGCGTTATTGTTTATAAATGAGTTGCATGCCAAAGTGTTGAGTGTTTTGATTATTTGCCTAAGTTTATTATGTGTGTCCCAGGTGCCATTTAACTCTTTTAATTTTGGCCTTTGGCAGTTGCAAAATTACACCACAAAATTCAGTGATGTATCCGAAGGTAGGAATAAAACAGAACGTTATGGTTGTTCAGTTTGTATCACATATCATCAATGCATCCACACATATCATGCATAACACAGGCTTTATACAGTGTCTTTGCTGAATTACTTCATGTAGTATTTTACCATATATAATATATTGTACAGTAGCGTAGAATTCCATTGGTTTGAGACTAGCTATGCCATCCTGGTTTTGTGTCGGTTAAAAAAAATGGTCTTCCACACTTGGACCTCTGGGAAATGTTTGTGAATTTATAAGCTCTTTCATCTGCTGAGTATTGTCTTATGCAGATAACAATTTTTAAAAATTCATTTTCTTTCACAGTTATGAAAATACCAGCACGGGTGCTTAATTGGGTATGATGTAGTTTCCAGAAATGATTGTCCTGTGACTGAGTTTTATTATATATTTTTGTTGAATTCTGAGAGAATGTAATGATGGCCTGAGATTTTCAGTCATGTTGACTACCTAGAAGTTTATTTTCCTAACTTATAGACCTGTGGTTTATACTTGTCATGGCAGTCTGTTGGGATGCTGTTTAGCAAGATGCCATGTCATGGAACTGTCCGTGTTTCATTCAATATTAGCTGACAATGAGTACATTTGTATAATACATGTACATGTATAGATGACAAAAACTTGTATGGACTGTGCATGTAAATAATGATGTACAGGTATATACATGTATTGTATGTAATAAATAATGTATTTTGTGATCTCAATATGTATATACGTTGTTAAAGATTGATTATAGAGTGGAATAACATATGTCTGAATATGAACTGGAGAGACAGTTTTAGTGAATTAAGAGTACAATAATTTTATGTCATCTGGGCACTCTATCTTGAAGATGGAACCAACATTTGAATGCTTAAATTGTGAGCTGATGATGTTTGTAGGGAAAACAATAATGTTGTTCCAAAAACTATTATTTCAAGCTGTATCTGTATATATCTGCAAGTATTTCATTTTCATTTTCATGCCTGTGACATTTTTGTGCACAAAATAATCAAAAAGTACTTTAAAGTAGACTTCTGACTTGCTAAGAATCCTTAGTAAGAAGTGAAAAAGAAAACTTTTTCCTACTTTTTTTGTTTAGCACTATCATGATTAGATCCAACTTTATCTGGTTGAGATGTGGACTGCACACAGTTCTTATAGTCATGTTTATGTATCTCACACATTTAGTGCTATGTCTCGTGCACTATGCAACTACTGGACAATGACAGTTTGTTGTGTTAGCATCCTCTCCTGTGAAATTGCAGCACTAGATTGTGATTGTCACTTCTCACTACTGAAAAGGTAGGATTTGTCTGAATAAAACTTACACAATCATTGCAAATACCACTGATCTTTTTAACTGTTGTGGTTTGAAATCTACATTAAAAGTGTTTCATTATTATGTGAAGTTACCATCTAAGCATTGTGTGTTTTGTTCTAGGTATGACTTGATCCTTGTGGGTGAATGTGACAAAACAGTTAATGTAAACGTGACCAAATTATACTGGGGTTTATTAGCTGTGTGCACCTCAGACACATGTATATGCAATCAATATTATACTCTTTTATCCAACAGGTGACCAAATGCTGAAGACGCAATGAAAATTTTTTAGAACTCAACACAACAGTATACATACGTATATTTTAAAAAGCCATGTATTTATAAAAATCATACACATCTTGTTCCACATCACCTTCACTGCAGACAGAACAATGATAATTACATGCTCATTCTCAAAAAAGTTCACATGTATTCTATTTTCAAAACTTTATACATGGGACAAAATTTGTTTTTATACAAATCTGTAGCTCATTTTGTCCTCCAAATGATTCATTCAGCTGACTTGAACAAGGAGAGAGCAAATGGCCAGGAATTGCAAATGTCAAGAGTCTGGAATTCTTCCAAATGCTGCAGTTTTCTAGAATCCTGGAAATTCCACACTGGTCTGATTTTGGTACACAGTGCAGCCCTTTCCATTCTTATGAATGCAACTGTACTACTGATACCACTACACCAAACAATGAAATTCATCATAGTCTGTCTTAAACAACTCATTCACTCCACCAAGCTGGTACATCGGCTTGCGGTTTTTCCTATACGGGTGCATCTCAGAGATACTTGACTGCAAGCGTATAGAATGATAAATCGGTGCATCCAGAAGCCAAATAGCCTGCAGAGTGAATAATGTAACACATGTATCACAATTTCAAATACCTGTATATCAATGATCCCCATTTTTCGTTAGTACTGCTATATCACTGATAAAAGAAATCCTTCACATCGACAATATGCTGCCATTCCTCTTGAAACAACATGCCTGGTTTTGGTTTTCTTGTTCTCCTACATTTCATTACAGTGTCAAGTTGCATTCTGGCCCAAGGACCTAGAAATAAATGGCGTTCGCGCCACACAGAGCTTCTCATTCTTCATCTTCTCAATAATGGCAAATGCTACAATCTGAATTGAGAGGTCATTGCGAGGACCAAACAAAGAGTATCAGGTGGTCAGGGTTAAGAGATCACATGAACACAGACAGAAACATGATTTAGCAGTTCTTTCCCATCCTATGGAAAAAACACTACAATTTGCCATATGCACTCGCTGCATTTTGCCAGCTGTTGGTTTTTTTTAAAAAATTAATTAAAGTTTACTTATTTCTTTGTTAGATTTAACAATGGTTAGAGTAAAGTACCATAAATATGTTAACATGATGGTCAAGACAATGAAAAAGCAGTACCCAACAGAGGAAGGATATCAAAGTTGTGTCTAAAATTTGAGTAAAAACAAAGTTATGTAGAAATGAAATATAATTCTTAGAAACCAAAGCCATACTAAGACTGAAACAAAAATGTTGAAAAACAAGACAGCATGTATATAAAAACAAAACCATTCACAGCCAGTACAAAAAATTTAATCACGTCATGACACATTTTGATATTTAAAAGAAAAAAAAAAAAAAAATAGATTTTAAAATGAGACAAGGGGATTGAAAAAAATACCAAGAAGAACAACAAAAAAAGCATGTGATTTAAAATGTAATGTTATATAAAATTGTATGGAGAAAAACGTCAACAAAACAAAGTTCTTGTGTATTATATGTGCTCCTTAAAAAAATGCATTCCACCAATAAAAATATTAGTGGTATAGGCTACATTCTGTCACAGGTATTCCTCAAGAAGTAAAACAAAGTAAAATAAATAAAATGTATGGTCATTCTCTGTCTTAGGAACATAACCATATAAATAGAGACTTGTAATTCACTTTAAAATAAATCTCACGAGGAATAATATCTCTTGTTTCCCTGTCCCTAACCCAGATAGAGTCACAGGTGTGGAAACAGCAGTTCTGAACAGGACTGAGCCCTTGCTGGTCCTAAAGTGACTATCACTGCTATCAATGATAATGTGGCTGTAGCACTCAATGGTCCTTACACTATACAGAGAAGGCTGGGAAAAGTTTGTCCTGAAGTTTCATGCAGTACTAGTATTCTATTTCCTGGTTGATTCTAAAGGTTTTTGACAGTGCTGCAAGATTGATCTTTTTCCTTCATCTGCTCTCTAAACAATGTAATAATAGTATACATCTCTGAAGCAAACAGCCCTCCGTCCCTTATTCGCTTAAGAAACTAAAGCATTTGAATTGTCCTGGAAGTTTGGCCTTGGCCTTCTGAATGAGAGTCCCAATAATTATCACACTTCATCCTCCCTTACAGCTCTCTACACATGTACATACACCCAGAGATGTGAAAAATACCAAACACAGTAAAATGACTTTAGGTGAAAGACAAAAAATTGTTCAGGTCATGAACAGGCACGGTGCAAGTACAGTACTTGGACTAAATGATGAGTCCCATGTACACGTGTCGAGCACGTAGCCTCTCTGTAACAGCACTGGTTAGTAATCACAATGCTAAAATCAAGTCATCCCTTCCTATTTTCATGTAGCACTGAATGACTGGGAGAGAACAGTCAAATCAACAAATACACAGCAGTATTTGTGGGGTTTTTTTGTTTTTCTTAAGCAGGATTATCTTGGCTTTTAGAAGTTCCCAATTTTTAGTGAGAAATTTTGTAGGTAGAAAATTTGAATTTGGGAATTTTGCCCTGAGAACAGCAATCAGCCTACTCTTCCATCGATTTTGAACTGCCAAGGGTTCTTTAATGTGTAACGTACACACGGGACCTCCGAAATATATTCATCCTTATCTGAGAAGGCTAGATGTCATGCTCCCTTACCCAAAAGAAGCCGAGGGACCATTGAGTCACTGAAAAACTGCAGGTCTTTTGATCTTCGTGTCCTTCCATCCCCCAATGAGAGGACCCACGAGTCATGCAGAACCTCCGACCTCACTGACGTGAAACACCCTCTGAAGCAGACGCCAAACCACAGAGTCACTATGCCCTCTAAAACTTGTGTTGAAGTAGTTGTTTTATTTTTATAGTATTTAAGTTACTACATGTACCATGCTTATTCCAAACAAGCAATCACATATAACCAAAGATGAAAAACTCAAGTGAGTTTAACTCAAGTGTAGTTGACTGACCATAATGACAATGGTAGGTGATGGTGAGACATGAAAATAATGGCATCTGAACATTTGTGTACGGCTACATGCATCAGGCAACCCCTAACATTTGTGTACAGCTACATGCAACAGGCAACCCTACTTCACACTTTGTTTGATAATCATGCCATGTTTCTCATGAATGAAGAAGTTCAAATATTGCACGCAACATGGCCAACAGCATAATATGTACACCAGTATGAAAAGAAATTTCCAAGATTATTACTTATAACTGCAGCCAGAAAAATACAAGACATGATATCAACAGAAGCGCAGACAAACAATAAATAAACTGAGACGTGGGCATGATGAAATCTGGCTCTGGTCAATTTTTTAGCATATGGAGATACATGTATTAGTATCACTGTGAAGATTATTCACTGCCCTTTCTATTAGTAAACCATCTTTGTTTTACCCTAAGTAGATGCGATACTGGAAATAAAAGATGATTGGGGTGACCAGAAGATGCAGCTGAATTTAGTGAGAAAATGGGCGATAATTTTGGTCAAACCTTATGAATCCTGATTAGGCTGTGTAGTTACAGTCTATATTTGTCTTGCAATCATCTGAGGGCAGTTATCTCATTACTAGACCATACTATGAAATTATGATTTTTGGGCTTTTATTCAATATACTTCAGTAAATTTAACTCTGAAATGCATTTTTAGACTGAAATAAGAAGGTTCTGTGAAGAAAAAAATGCGCTCACTGTTGAAAGAAAATGTTATTTCTCTGATCACCCAAGTTTGACCAGCGCGTCAACACTGACAATGAACAGAACAAGATGCAGACTATGCCTATATACTTTGTCATCAAAAACATGTACATACAAAGTCTATTTCAAAATGTGGAAATTCACCACCCAATAAAACTGGGGGACATGTAGCATATTCAATTAAAGAATCACATTTGTTCACTGGTAGTCAGAGCACAATTGTTACTGTCTCAAAAGAAACGTTGCAGCTGAAGAATGGGTGGCTATTGTGTCATGCTCACCAGCAGTTGCTGAACATGGTGGTTGGTGGCTGCACGATGTTGGTTTGTAGACATCTGCATTGTCCAATTGTTTACCCACGTCAAGGCTATTTGGTTGTAAGTGTGAGACTGAATGGGATAAATCTGATTCAGCCTCAGATTTAGTCTCCTGTGTCTCATGACTTTTTTCAACAATGGCTTTGTGAGGCTTTGAATCAAATCGGAGGTACGAAAAGAATGTGTCTACCACCAGCGATACTGCACCGTCAAAGACAACTCTGTATTTTGGTGGTACAAAATAAAAATTGATGGCCTGTGCTGGCGTCCACACAAAGAATTCTGTTAGGTACATGTAAACTCCAATACCTTTGAATTCTTCTTTTAAGATCTTTGTTCCCTCCCTATCCAGTACACCGATGGTCACCAGGAACAATGCGATATAAATCGGAGTGGCAATCAGCTGGTCTGTAATTAGCTGAAACAAAGATTTAAAAAATCATATTTTAACTAATTTGATAATGCTAAATGACATTGGACAATACCTCAATCATAAATAACTTTCCTGTTAAGGCCTGTTAATTCTGTGGGACAGAGACAGCTTTTTTCATAAGATATGTCTTCATGATTAATAGCATATATCCTTTATTTGTGAACTATTCTGCAAGCTCCTACTTATTTTTGTCCCACCTCATGCCATTCCAATCATCAGATTAGATGTATTTTCTTTGATACAGATATGCAAAACTTTATGGTGATACATGTAGTTAGAGGACAATATACATGTATAATCAAGTCTCAGGCATCTGAAAATGAGCCTCTTCTTTCTCTCTTTTTTTCCTCACATCGCAGGTGGCAAAGTTTTATAGCTTTGTAGAATTGTATAATTTATTTTTCCACTGATTTTCACCAACCAGAACATAGAGAGCACAGTACTTTACACCAAATCAACACCTCTCAAATGAGAACAAGATGTGCTTTGAATAACACTCCTTCCTCCATCCTGTCACATCATAATGTAGGTATAAATCTGTGATCCGAGAAAAATGCGGCCGCACTACACTTTATTCGGGCGCATTTTTACTCACTTGCCACATGATTGACGCACTTTTGGCCGTTTTGGCACTTTTTTGCATTTTTTGCCATTTTGGAGCATTTTTGTATATTTTAATTATGGAAGTGAATAGAAATTCTTTGCTAATTTTGAATTTTTTTTTTTTTTTAATTGGCAGACTTTTCATTTCTTACTTTTTTTTTTTACACTTTTCCCCACATTTTTTGGCTTTTTTGGGCACTTTTTGCACCATTTTTTTCCTTTGAAAACGGCATTTTTCTTGGATGACGGATGAACAGTTATGAATGAGTATGGGTAATTGACTAAAAATCTTCATTCAGCTTTCAAAACAGCAGGTCATTTTTTTTTTTTTTTTTTGTACATTGAAATGGTTACATGGGCTACTCTTGCACAAAAGGAAC